>LUGF01045441.1:340973-365703 GCA_001625245.1 Calycopis cecrops
GCGCGCAAATCGACGCCAACTGAATGCGATCAGGATGTACTTAGTGCACTTGGTGCATCAGATAGCTGTGCGAGTGCTTTTTAATATAAATTGGCTCAATAGTTTATAACAAGCACTCACTTACTTCATCTTCAGAACTGAAAAAAGTTTTGTTTTCTTTTTTTATAGCAATGGAGGCAAACGAGTAATTGGGTAGCCTGATGCTAAGTGGTCACCCACGCCAACAGACATCCGTGACACCAGAGATGTGGTACCGGAACTTTGTAGATGAATGAGCTCTTTTCTTGACGATCTCTATGTCGTGTTGGTCCGAAAATGCCGATGGAGGCAGATACCATGTAGAATTAGTGCGAGGGATGAAAGTGCGCTTAAAGCGCACAGTAGTAGATAATGGACCTACATAAAACTACCTTTTTACAATATTGGGGGCAAAAGAGCAAATGATTAGAATACGGTCTGAGGCCGCATGTAGGCATCAGAAAAACTACACCTACGTGTAGCAGACGTGCTGCCGGGTGCCTTCAGTTGAACGAAGTCAACACGACCGGGAAGATTTTAACAAAATACATACGGGGCGTGAAGTTGTGGCTATGGACATTTTGCACAGCTCCTCGTCCTTTACCTTATGTAAGATGGTGTCCGGTGGGTTGCTTTTTTTTGATTTCTGGACACACGACAGTATTATTTCATAACGCTAATATTTTTTGTTCTTATTAACTTTGAGTTCTATTTTTTCCGCGTACCTATAGGTATTCTATGTCCTTATTAACTTTTAAAAAAGCCTTTGAGTTCTATTGTGAGGTTACAAGATGAAATTCTGCTGCTGGATTTTTTTTTTGGATTTAATTTTTTTGGATCCATTCCCATAAATATACTGTAAGAGATGTAGAAGGAACCGACAACTCATCGTAAGGCCGATCGAACTGTTTGGTAATAACTTGATCACTTGTATAATAAAGATAACGTATCGTATAAATTATTGTTTTTAGGCGTAACGTCGGTCATTCGAATCGATTAATATCGAAAATAAAGTAATTATAAAATTAATAAGTGGCAATATTACCGAGCACATATAAATATACTTATTATAAACGTATATTGCTTGTATTGTACTTTTTATGTGCGGCTTTGTCGCTGAGATTTATTATAACACCCTGAAAAGTATAATAGTCATAAATAGGCATAAATAAGTACATAAAATACATACAAACGGAGGTCTCATCTAAATTTAATACAGGTAACGCCATCTTGTAACGCTAAGAGACAATATAACGTACCCAGACATCTGTTGTTCAGTAGCAGAACTACAAACAAAATTCATACAAAGACAATTTTATTTTTTCGGTCGGTTGTAGTTCAAGAAGATTGCAAATTTCTACTGACTTCAAATTACAGTCAGTTATTTGGATATGTAAATTATTAAATAAAACGCAATATTATAATTCAATATTAACAAATAATGGTTTGTCAATTGGTGGGTAAGTTTTGATCATTCAATACTATACCTACCTACAATAGCGATATCATCATGTTTTTTTTTATTTTAAGGAGGCAAACGAGCCGACCGATCCTATGCGCCTTACAAGTGCTGCAACTTTGCTGCCATAGACGGATATTTTTGGAAACCTTCCTAGATAACAGACTCATTTAACATAAATAGAATCCAATAAATAATACTTACGAATAATAATTACAAAGACATCACTTTTTATGATAACTAATGATTTATAACCCCGTGAAAGCAATATTTTCTTGAAAACATTTCCCAAGCGTCTATAAACAAGTAACACGAAACTCTTTTGCTAGAAATATATCCAATTTACTGGGCCCGATTTTTCGCAATACCCAATATCATATGGTCCCTCTACACACGTATTTGTAATAATGTGGAGGTCTCAGCTCTGCTGGGAGGTGGGTGCTCAAGTTACGAATTACGACCAACAGAGGGCCAGCAAATGTTTGCCGCCGGTAATTGTCACATGAGACGCCATCTCGTTTTACATTGCTTTTTCTTGTTGACCCCTCGATATAAACCTGCTTTTCATTTAATGGTCCCATACATTTGAGAATCTCTCTACATTGAATTAAGTTCATCTAATATTTTTTTTTTTTATGGTATAGGAGGGCAAACGAGCAGTCGTAGCCATTTTCATGACTACCGACGCCCATAGACATCTGCATAGAGGCTATACAGATGCGCTGCCCCCCTTTCTCCGCCCACCTCCATGGGCCACCGGCTACTTACACACCGCACGAAACGCGACAGCACAGCTGTCACTTCACGCTGGTCTCGTGTAAGCGAGAGGTACCTCCCCGGTCGTGCCGGCCCAATTCGGCTGCATGCAAGCATACAGCGTGGCACTACCTCTTACTAAATATATTATATATATTTTATATTCATCATAATTAATCTCAGTGGGCCCCGGACGGAGCGAGACGCCGAGGACGGCCGAGGAAACGTTGGCGGGACGACCTTGATGCCTTCGACAAAAGCTGGTGGGAGAAGTCAAAAGACCGGGATGCTTGGCGAAGTTTGGGGGAGGCCTTTGCCCAGCTGTGGGACAACATAGGCTGAATATCTGCACACAAAATTTCATAAGAATCCATCGAGCCGTAGCCGGAGTACCATGGTAACTAACATTGTGGCACGAGTATTTTAAATAGAGAACTTAGATCATTTAGTAAATGATTAACTAAAAGATCAACATAGGTATATAGAGATTACTTTTGAACTTTAGTAACTATAAATACTGGTAGTTAGAAGAAAATATGTTGACATTTGTGTGTTGTCATGGATTGTTTTGTGAAAACATTTTTAGTAAAAATACATCAGCTGTTTTTAAAATAAATAATGAATATTCACAAGCTGTGGGAATACAGAGAATATGTCAACGTAAACGGCGTAATGTTGACCAGCGAGCTTATATACCAACTGCAAAACACTTTGAGCCAGCTACAAGTTGAAAATCACTTTGAACATATGCAATATTGGGGACAAATATATGCTACTAATAAGGATTATCACATTGCTGTTGGTATAGGCAAGGACATGCTTAAGGAAAAAAAGTATTTCTTCACGGATGATTTTAAGTTTTGGGGCCTATTACCTAAGGCTAAGAAGAAATATAAACACCTTTCACTGCTGACAAATCTTCCATACCGCGGTGATCCGTCATTAAAGATGAAGGTTGAAGATGAATCCTTAGAAGAAACTAATCCAGACCGAAATCAGCTAATGAAAGAAGAAAGTCGTTTGGCAGCTACAATAAGTAATATTTGCGATGAAGCTGAAATTTGTGCTAGAGGGCAGATAATAAAACATCCAGACTCTTCTATAACCATAAACCCCAATTTTTACGGGCTAACTCCTGCAGAGGCCAAGCTTCTTAAATCATATCTGCATATTCGTCGCGCGGAACACCGATGGAACACTAACCTCTTGACAAGACCGGATTATAACTACAGCATGGATTTTTTTGATTCTATTGACCAAGACATTCCTAATGGCTGTTGGAATTTATCGTTCAATCAATCAGGTAGTGTAGTTTACTTGAAAAGCTTGTATTGGCCAGGAATGACGTACTTTCATAAAGTAAGAACGCCAGATGCCGGATTTTTGTATGTTGGTCAAGGCTTCAAAAACCTGGATGTGCCATTTCTTTTGTAATAATAATAAAATTTAATAAACGTCTTTTTGTTCTTTACTTCAACAGGCGCAACTAATCTATTCAATACCAGTCTACAGTCGTACAAGAATTACGCCGCACTACGATGTATAATCGTACTTAGACAATGAATCGTACTTAGATCAAAATCGGGCCAGGATTACCGAAGTTACAACGTAAACTTTCATCACTTTTTTCTATGCGTTCCCTCGCATCGCGACAATCATGCATACTCGACTGCGGGTGATGCGAAATGTTTAAATGGATAAAATGATTTGTAATATGCTTTGCATTTAAGGTCACCGCACACATTTCAACTCGGTAAGGGGTCGTAACCGTATCACCTCGAGCCATTCAGTATTCTTTGTATGAAACTCCACACTGCAACGCACATTAATGGGAAAGGTAACGTAATCGCCTCGCCTCGGGACAGGCAACCGAACCGCTATCAACACACTTATGGCACAGAGTTACTTACTCATGTGCTTATGGCGAGCCATCAACCAGGCGTGAACGTCCAGCACATGAGTAAGTAAAGAAGAGAGACAAAGCTTCATACAACCGCTTCGATCACATTACACTACTACAAGCAAACGGTGCGTGTGTGCGTGTCAACTAAGCGCGTGTCACGTACGCGCCGCCACTGTGCACTGGTTAAAAACCGTTGACGGAAGCGAAGCGCGGAATTATGGATCACAGTAATGAGAAGAAACAACTGTCTGCTCAGTAAAAGCTCTAAAATTTGCTGCAACCGCTTTCATTGTTCTTTTGTGAAAATAGGAAATAAAACATACTTATATCTGAAAGTTAATAAGAGGTAATAAATTGTCAATATACAGGATTACTCAAAAGCAAGATACAGAGAGACTCGTATTTCTGCGTAAAGACAACCTCACTCAGGCATTCGTATTGTATACCAATAAATACATAGCTTGTATCAAATTAAATAATCCCTATTAGGTATTTCGACTCACAAAGTGCTATTTTTAATTAACTCTATATCTTTTTTTATAGCATAAGAGGGCAAACGAGCAATCGGAACTATTTCCATGACAAAGTGCTATTTTTTAATTAACTCTATATCTTTTTTTATAGCATAAGAGGGCAAACGAGCAATCGGAACTATTTCCATGACTACTGAAATAGACATCTGCATAGAGGCTATACAGATGCTCTGCCCTCCATCCTCCTCCCACCTCCATGGGCTACCGGCTACTTACACACCGCACGAAACGCGACAGCACAGCTATCACTACGCCGATCTCGGGTAAGCGTAAGAGCGTTTTCACATTATCCGATCCAATATCGATGTCGGGTGCCGATTCCATATCGGAGGAAGTAAATTGTATGAAATATGTAACTGTCTTTCATATCGTCCGATCCGATGTCGCATATCGGAGTCAACACCGATGTGTTTGCAGCACCATCGGACGCCCGTGAGCTGTCGTACGATATTATAAGTGTGCAAATCAAATCAAATCAAAAAGTTTTTATTCAAAATAGAATTACAGGAATTACTTTTTGAACGTCAACAATAAAATCTACCACCGGTTCAACCCTAGCCCTGTCCTGAGAAGAACCGGCGAAACAAACTCAGCGGGCCTCATGTTGTGATATTATGTAAGATTAAAAAAAATATAAAAATACTAATACATTTGCATATTATTAATGATATATAATACAACAGCACACACACTGTATACAGAAACAGCCTGGGAGTAGGGTACTAATCCCAAGATGTGGTATATGTCATATAATCTGTTACCTTATAGTATGCCTTACCACACAAACGCTCTTTATCAACTTTTTTAAATTTATTAATCGAAAGTTTTTGGACGCTTTCTGGGATCCTATTGTAGAGGCGTATGCATTGCCCCCGAAAGGAATTCTTTACTTTACTAAGTCTATGAAATGGTATGTCTAATTTATGCCTTTTTCTCGTATTTATGTTATGATTATCATTTGTCATTCTGAATTCACTAATGTTCTTTCTTACATACATACATGAGCTATACGTGTGTCTAAATTTCCTCTCTCTGCGCAGAGCCCGATGCGCGGTGGTCATTTTGAGTTTGTGATCTTTCTTAACTTGTTTGGTTGTCAACATGGCGTCATCATTTAAACATTAATTGAACTGGTAGAATCAAAACCATCCTTTTGGGATAAAAGTCATGAAGACTATAAAAATAGAGTACTCGGAGACAATATTTGGAGGGAGGTATCAAGTATGTGACGTAGGTATACTAATGCCTAACAAATAAACATGTTCAATATAAAATATTAAACTTACCTTAATGTCACAGCCAGCATTTCTATAGGCCCTTCAGAAAAACGAAAATGTGTGTCTTGTTTCTTGATACTGTTTATGAGATGAATAAGCAAATAATCGAATGTGAATTCGATCATACAAAAGTAATTAAAAAACTTTGTAGATGCGCTTTGTAGCTTGCTAAAAAGAGTATAAAATGCTCTCTCTGCATATCTAGCTTTCACAATGGGATGTATCCAATACTTTCTTTGGACGGATCTTTTTTGCGTCTCAAATTTATTAGATACAGCAAATAAAATTTTCTTTTGTAGTCTGCCATGACAACCTGTCCGCAAGGAGCTAATAAGCAAATGATTTTTATCGAAAATATGTGAATACTACACACATTGTGTCGACTGTCGACGATCGATCAACGACGGTCAGGTAAGACCCTTTAATGGTAGATCCGAAAAACCTAATTTTTCTTCTAGCACAGGCGCGCTTTAAAATAAACTATTTTGAAATGGCGCGGTTATCAATTATCTTACTCGCACACTGTTGATGTTTTTACTCGCACAATTTTGGTACGCCGATAAAAACAATCAATCTTACAATTATTGTCATATATTTTGCAAAATTGTATAATATAGGGTAAAGATGCCTATTATGAGATAGTTGCCAAATATGAGATAGTCAGGTTTTGGCGACACTAATTACGGCAGCTATTTGGTGCTAGTATCGTTAGAAGCAGTGCGGGAACAGATCAAAACTAGTGTTACTGCCTCTCCGCCCGCGGTGAAGTTTGCTCGTATGCGTGCGTTTTTCTACGAAACTACAAAACTAGATTTTTGTCATCCAATGTTTACGAGGTATGTTAAATCTTTATTACTACAATTATTCATTTAAATTTATCTTCGTCACGTCAATTATATTGTTAATTTTATAATTCTTTCGCAATTTTTTTGTATTTTCTATGTCCAAAAATATTGGGGAGCCATTTTGTTTAAAGTAGACATTTTCCTAATATGAGACATGTGGGGTCCCCTAAAATGAGATATCTCATATTGGGATGTATAGAAATATAATGTATCAAAAACTTGATTTTAGATGTCACCAATGAGAAGGAAAACCTGGAAAGGAAAGGAAAGGATAAAGAAGATCAAATAGGCGAAAAATGGGCTAAATGTCAAGGATGTTTCAAGTGGGCACAGGAAAATTGTGGAGAAGTAAAAACAAACAGATTTCTGGGTTTATTGTGATCTAAGAAGTTATATTCTAAGAATATTTTTATATGTGTCTTTTAATTAACTAGACAGGGTGTAACAGACAACGTAACGATAACTTAGTATTAACCACTCAACCCGCAAAACTATGAAGCTTATCCGGAATTAAATGAAAAAAAAAATATTTTGAATACTTACATCTCGCGCGCGACATATGAGAAGTCAAAAAATTAATTTAATTTCCGGATATAAGTTCCATAGTGAAAGTTATTCAGTTTCATGAGATGAGTCTTTATGCTAAATTATAGTTACGCTGTCTGTTACACCCTGAATATATTATATAGATATCAGCGTGATTATGTTGAGTCTGACAGATTTATTATCTTAAATTGAAAAAATATTTTTTTATTGTTAATTTTTATTGTTTAACTATTTTTTATTTTTATATAGGTATGTGTCATTTAAAGTCACTGTGTAGATACATCTAAGGTTAGGTTACCTTAAAATAATAGATCTTGGAATTTGTTAATTTTTGATACCGTTTTCATTATTATAATAAGGATAAGTCACTTTAAATTATACTTAGGTATATGAAGTCATTACTAGACGTTACATAGAAATACTTCTCTAAAAAAATCCCAATAAAAAGTTTAATTTTTAATTACTTAAGACTTTGTGTTTTTTCTTTCAAACGTATATAATGTACCTAATATGAGATACTATCTCATTTAAGGAACCTCTACTATCTCATATTATGAGACCATTTGTCTGAGACGTAATTTCTGACTTTTCTAAGATTATTTGATGTAACAAAAATAATAGTTATACTTAATGCTAAACAGTCTTTTATAGTCAAACTACACTAAATACTGAATCGAATAACATAATTTTCATAGTAATCAGTAGAATCAGATTGTTTTTATGGCAAAAAAACAAAATGGTATCTCATATTCGGCATCCTTACCCTACTATGTACTATGGAAGTACGCTAGTACCCACCTACCTTCTAAATGCAAGTAGTCTTACAATTAAGAATATTAGGGTCGCTCACAAACTGCACGAAACAATGACGTAGTCATCACTTTATGCCGGTATCATATTATGAGCTAATGGTATCTACCCGGTTGTGAAAGCCCAATTCAGCTGCATAAAAGAAAAAATCCACATGTTATAAAATATTTTCTTAGTACCTTTTGTAAAATTTCGCCACCCTAGTGATCATTTTAGGAATCAAATGCTAATAAAACACTAAGCCAAAGACAATGACAAGTTGATATGTCTTATACGTACAAACGAAAATTTGCTAGCATTCGGTTCACATTTCAGCCACTAGTTAACGTGGCAGTCTAGAAGCTTATTCCCTATATAAATTTGAACGGAACCAGCAAAGGTGCCCGTGGATTGTCAGTCCATCCATCGCGTGTATCTGGGTTATAAGAAAAGGTGATAGAATGAATAATAATAGTCTATAGCATTTTTTTTTTTTATAATATTTATTCATGACCATAGATACAAGTCTTTCAGTCGAAAACATAAATGGGTCTTACTTATTAATTATTATATAGATAGCTTATAAAATAATACATACACGTTAATCTGTCCGTGTAGCCAGACTATTAACAGGAAATAAGTAATCTCTTTAGTCTTTAGTCTCTGGTATATGTTTAATCTACGCAATTCGCGCCGATTTGTGTTACCGGCTTTTCACTCATTGTGCTACGGAGATAAAAATTATAGCCATAATTATCCGATTACTGTATAAATATCTCAATTAAAATTAGTTGTTGTAATCTGAGAATTTAGGTATTAAAAAGAGAGGAGACATGGAAACTAACATTGTTACACCTGCAGAAGATGCCGATATGGTTGATTGTGACGGAGAAAGGGTAGTTACGATGATGGATGTTTTACAAGAACAGGAAGATTTTGAAAACGATGCAAATGCTGTATTAGGTGCATCTGATGAAAAGAATTGCACATATGCAAAGGTAATTATCATAGTTGTGTTCTAAATTTCACAGTTGTTGCAATACACGGACGCTGTAAGTTGTAACCTGGCAAGAATGCGAAGAATGCTCTGTAGCTCCGCACTTCCCCTTCAATCAATTAGCAAACATCTGTAATAAAAGCAAAACACACTTTGATATTTTTGATCTCTTTAAAATCAGAAAATTATAATTCAATGTTGCAATCAATTGACAAAATTCGCAATTTTTAATCTAGGGCATTTTAACTAACATGGAAGCACAGGCGTACTTACTGTTACAGCAAAAACACAATTAAACCTACTTTAATCAATTACATACTCTAATTGGGTCATGTCTGTACTTTACATAGTATAATTTTTGTGTAATATTGATCCTGTTTCATCAGTCATGTTTATAGTCATTAAAGCTGCGCTGCTGCAAACTATTGCAAAATCTTGTAATTCTGTATCATATTTGGTCTTTTTTTTAGCATCAGCTGTAGCTGTAATGTCTGTTGGTTTGACTTTACTTCCTTCTAATAATTCTTTTGCACCAGGTTACCTATTGCACTGCACACTATCTCAATCCAATGCTTATATTTTTTTTCCATCCACTATCTACCTTTGAAGTATCTGCGATCAACCTATTCATTTTGACATGTGCTCCCTTAGTACAAATAAAAATAAAGAACTTTTACTTTTGTAACCCAATTTTATTTTTACCGCTGTTAATGGATTCGATTAGATTAGATTTTGTTATGAATGGCAATCGGCCGTCTTATAGGTAATAGCCACTACTGCCAATGTCTATGTTGATAAGAGCACCAAATTCTGAGATTGACCGGTTTTTAAACATATGTCAAAATTGGGAGAGTTAAAGTATCTTCTGGAAGTGTACCTGGAATAGATGAGACAGATAAAAACGATACAGGATATTCACAGACAGAAACACAAAAAAATCCTAGCTATGTATGACAATTTACAATTTAATATTGTTTGAGTGGATATACTGACACAAAAGGAATAAAAGCTTGGGGTTGTTTGAGGAAATACCTACATAGCAAAGTTTTAATGTTAATAGGCCTGGGGATGTACTTAGGGAGGATGTTGTACAAGGAAGCACTGCGGTTAGGACAATTGAAGAGTATGTGGTCTATTGAACCTTCCTCAACACCACATTCACATAGAGAAGATGGTGTAATTCCTAATTTATTTAGGTGAAAGGGGGTACACAAGTGACCTATACGCAGTCTGCACATAACTGACCGTACCATAGTTAATGTTAAAGTAATCGGGAAGCATGGATAAAAAATTCACTTGTTTGAAAAAGATATTTTCGTATACTTGTCGTAAACTTTTTTAAAATAGTTTCGGATTAACTGTAGGCACGTATAGTATACGTGGTTTCATTTAATGCCTCTCGCTCTTATTAACCCTGTATATACTAATTCTTATTATATTATATACAATACAAAATTTAATTTTCATTTATTTTTGTACAGAAGTAGCATGGGAGGAGGGTCCTATTCCCAAGGTGTGGTATCTGTCATAAAATCTATTACTTTGTAATATCCCTTACCACACAAATGCTCCTTAACTACTTTTTTAAATTTGTTGATTGAAAGTTGCTACTGTTTTCATTCTGACAAGCAAAATTAGTCATATGAAGCTTTCTTCATGCAGGCTACTGTTGTTTTGAGACAACCCACAACTGACCCCAACACAGGTAAGAACGATCAGCAATTATGGAGTTTAGATTGTAGTTACTTTAGCAGATAATAGTGTGCAGCAGAGAGAGAGAGAGAATTGTAAAAGTTATCATGATTTCTTCGGAATCTGATCATATTTTTTGAAGTTATGCGGTGTGTGGCATAGGGTTGAAACTGGAATTACTGTCTGGGAATTACCGTCATGATTTCTTATGTTATTCCAAGAAAATATAAACTAAGCTTTATACTTTAACAAATTTGAGATACAATTTTACAAACTTAAATTCCTATTATCAGCTCTAGCTTCACGATCCAAATTCCATAATTGCTGATCAATCTTATCTGATATTGATTTTGCCAAATATTTAGGCGTACTGAAATATTAATGAAAAAATTCTCAATTACAGGGTTTCATTAAAAGACAAGCCATTTACGCATGCATGACTTGCTGTCCTGAGGCTAAAGTTGATCCAACAAAAAGAGCTGGTGTATGTCTTGCTTGCAGCTTAATGTGTCATGAAAATCATGACCTCATAGAGTTATATACAAAACGAAACTTCCGCTGCGATTGTGGGAATCCCAAATTTAAGTCGATTACCTGCCAATATTATTCATCAAAAACAGATCTCAATGAAAATAATGAATATAACCAGAATTTCAGTGGTTTGTACTGTGTTTGTAAGAGACCATACCCAGATCCTGAAAATTCTACTGAAGACGAAATGATCCAATGTATTATTTGCGAAGATTGGCTCCATGGATCACATTTAGAAGCAACATTGCCACCTAATGATCAATATTCAGAGATGATTTGCAAAACTTGCATGGAAAAGAATTTATTTTTGCATGATTATAGCAATATTGCAGTTAATATAAAAGACAATGATGTAGATGTATTGGGTGATAACACTGAGAATAGCATTATAAATGGTGATTTAAATAATGAAACCTCTGACGACACGGATGAAATACAACAATCGCCTAGCAAAGAAAGAGATGTAAATTTAGCTGGAACTGAAATAAGTGAGCAAAATGCTAATGTTAAGGATAGTAATGATACCAATGCTATGCCTACAGATTCAGATAAAACTACAGAAGAAGTACAAGAATTGAATTCTGTGACTACAAAAGATGTTGAAAGTAATTCTATAACGAATGAAATTGATGCTGAAAGTATAGAAGAAGATAGACTTTTAGCTGATCCAGAGGACGGCATGGAAGAACATTCTAAAAATTCTTTGGTGCAAAGTGTTCTAGTGGATGATCAAAAAAACGAAAAGACTCCTAATGAACAAGACACTAAACAAGTTGTATCTGATGATATGGAAAATTTAGGGGATCATCCCGGCAGAAGTAGTAAGGTAGTTATAGATACAGAGACAAATGATAACAAAGAAATTAGCAAAGATGATAATTCTGAAGCATTAAAAGAAACGAATTCTGATAATCTTGATAACAAAGAAATTAGCAAAGATGATAATTCTGAAGCATTAAAAGAAACGAATTCTGATAATCTTGATAAAGAAAATAATACAATAACAGAGCAAGATGAGTCTTCCAAGAAAGCAGATGAAAATCAGCACTTAGAAATAGATACCACAATGAATATCAAGCAAAATGCAGAAACAGATATTAGTGAAACTGGGGAAAATACAATAACAAATGTTTCAAAAACTGAACTGACAGAAAATATTGAAAAAACTGATGTATCAGAAACATCGGAAAACAATATAGAAGCTGTTGGTGTTTCTAAAATTGATGTTGAAAATAATATAGAAGTAAGCAATGAAGCTCAAAGCAGTAATAATGATAGTAACACGAATAACAATGAAAGCAATGACTCAAAAACAGATCTTTCAGAACAGAGTAATGAAACTATAACACAAAATAATACAGATTTGTCTGTGACAAACATGAAGGTCGATGAAGACAATATAGACAATGCATATGATGAAAAGAAAAATGAGAATGATCCTAATAATGTCAACAGTTGTGAAGTTAAACCCATAGAAAATAAAAGAAAACTTTCTACCGAAGAAAATATAAACCAAGTAGAAGATTCAGGCGTTAGTGGAAAGAGAATTAAATTAGATCCGAATTGCATTAGGCCAAAAAATGTTAAAAGAGTTTATAATGGAGCTACATTTTGGCCTTCCGATTTTAGACAAAAACTTTGTACATGTAATGAATGTTTGACTATGTACAAAGATCTGTCCGTTTTATTTTTAACAGATGTTGAAGATACAGTGCGGGCCTATGAAAGTTTAGGCGAAGAAAGAGAGAGAATTGAGGGTAAGCCAGCATCACAATATGAAAAAGGATTACAAGCTCTGTCCTCTTTAGACAGAATTCAGCAAATCAATGCTGTAACAGAATTTAATAAAATGAGAGATAAATTAGTTGAGTTCCTTAAAAGTTTTAAAGACAGGAAAGCAGTAGTCAAAGAAGAGGATATCAAAGAATTCTTTGCAGGTATGAAGCCAAAACGTGAGCCAGATGGTGTCTACTTCTGCAGATAATCTTTTTAATATTCTGTTTTAAGTGTTTTATTGGATTCTTATTAATATACGAGTTTCTTTCATTATTGCCATGCTTTTGTTGTTATTTAACATTCATTTGTATATTATCATTTAAATTACAGTGCATGTGTAAAACAACAATAGCGGAGTTGCCATTCTGTGCATAAGAGCAAATGATTTTAAAGGAGACTTCATTTCTGGCCCGCATGATGTACTGTCTATCTGTACATCAGCAAAAAATCGGCTATCACATTAAAAATACAAACAAATTTGTATTTGATTTGGTTTTTTGGTTCAACAAACCTCTGCGACATGGCATTGTCTATTACTAAAAATGTATACCTTGTGAATTTATTTTCCTGTTTAAAATCTGAATAGAGTCTTCAAATAAATTGGAGCTGCAGTGAACAGATTGAACAGCTCAAGCCTAGTAGAGATAAGTGCAGCTTGGTAGCCCTGAGGGACTCTGTTCCCGCTCTAAAATATGAGTGTCTGACTACACTGAAATTAGCTACTAGCGTGTTGCGTTGAAGTTGATGTTTAGTAGGTACTCCATTGTATGTACATAAACACTTCGTGAACCAAGAAACGAGTTGACTTTATTCAAAATTGAAAGTTGATTGTTTTAAGTATATTTTTTAAAATACCCTAACCATACATCATGGAGGCCAAAGGTCCTTACAAAAATGAAACGTCTCCTTTAACTTTCATGTAAATTTGTGTCTTTGGAATAAATATTTTTTCACAAGTTTCATTGTCTTTTAATATCCAAATGTAATCAACCTATTCAAAATAATTTTTGCTAAATGATAATAAGCCTCTTTTTTTTCGCGAATATGCATGCAATTTTATTCTCATAAGTTACTTAGTATTTAACAATATGGGTTAAAAATTAAATGGTAAAGCTGGTTTTAATATTTGACACATTTACTTGTTAGGTATTACCATGTTAGGTAATTAAATTCACTGCCACTATCTATCATTCTATGGACTGAATGTGCTGTTGGTCCTCAAGTGGAGCTGGAGTTTGCAGTGAAATCGTGCCAGCACCGTCGGGAAATTAATACAACACAATCGGCACAACCTTAAGTTTTTGCAAGAAAAATAAAATGACATTGTGGTAAATATCAAACATACCTTCAAAATGTTGGTTGTTTATATGCTAACCTGACGTTTTAAATTAAAATGGAGGCTAATAAGCAATATAGAGGTTCTTAGTCGAAGCGGAGATCTTAGCCTTCGCCCACAACCAACTTGGATAGAGATCCGCACTATTAATTACAACTGACATGTCGCCCTCATTCCTTCCTCCCTCTCAAGGAAAAACTCTTAACCCGTTCAGTGCATGCGTAGTCTTAAAGTTTAGGTGTTTTGTTGTTTAATGTAGTGATGGCGAGTGAAGGTAAGTTATAACTTTTAAATAATTGATATAAAGCAAAACAAATATATGTCAACAAAAAAAAAAGAAGATAAAGATAGGTATCATGGTCGGCACCAACATTAAACACAACAAAAGCTTACTTTCAGGCAGTGCAATCTGTTAATTTTTGTTGATAATATTTTTTCATCGTTTTTTGAATTTGGTTAAAATATCAAAACCTTCTCCAAAGTGCAACAAACACTTATCTGAAATTCACATCAAAATCTCTTCACCGTTCAAACAAACGCGCGATAATCGCGGACAAACATACTTGCAAGTCATACTGAGAACCTCCTTTTTTGACGTCGGTTAAAAGACCTATTATTACATGATTAAGCACATTAAAAAAAAAGCACACTAAAATTTATGTTAGGTATGCTTAATGCAATTTAATTACTTTTACGCTTTAGACTGTACTGTTTAGACTGACAGTAAGAGGTAGTGCCACACTGCATGCTTGCATGCAGTCGAATTGGGCCGGCACGACCGGGGAGGTAGGTACCTCTCGCTTACACAAGACCGGCGTAAAGTGACAGTTTAATAAAACAACCAATAGGTATTATTTTATTTTATTTTTAAAGAAAATGATCACAATCATGCGTAGAGTATATCATAGTGGCCTGGACGATACAGCAGATGTACGAGCGGCTTCGACCCTTCTGGAAAGTCATGCGCGATCACCTAAAATTATGATTTTTAAAAGTTAATTATAATAATTGACGTTTTTATACATACATACATAATATATTGTCTAAGTAATTATTACATCATAATAGGGGTCAAAGTATGAAATTACCGTTTTATTGTACTACTGGGTGTACTTCGAATTGACATAATATAACCTTCATGGTTTGAAATTCTTGAGTGAAACTATTTTCACACGGTACCTCTTCTTTTAAAAAGGAGCAACATTCGATTATCGACTTTCAGAGGTTTTTTCAATCCTATTAGACAAGAAAGATTCGGAAATTCGAGTTATTTTTTGAATACGAATTCCGAAGCAGAACTAACGCGGCAGAAACAGCTCGCAATGTCAATGTTACGTTTGGAGAAGGTACTGCTAATGAACGCACCTTGCGATTTGCATATAAACGCTTTCGTGATGGAAACTTTGAAATGAAAAACGAACCACGTGAAAGACCTCCAGGCTCCAACACAGGAATAACAATACCTATCCAGGAATTAGCAGCATTGTTTAACATTACCTTACCAACAATATTAACTCATTTGCGTCGAATCAATAAAAATATATGAAAAATTGGTGCCTCATGATTTGACTATCTGCAGAAAGAAACGCGGGAGAAACTTCTGACATTGTGTTATTGAATCTATACAGAAATGAATAGCTATTGGATCGAATTGTGACGTGATGAAAAGTGGATTCTTTACGATAATCGTAAGCGCTCAGATCTCGGCATGGTGTTATTCACTTTATCTTTCTCTGTTCTGGTCAAGCTATAACGGCACATGTCTACTGTGT
Source organism: Calycopis cecrops (assembly GCA_001625245.1). NCBI lineage: Eukaryota > Metazoa > Arthropoda > Insecta > Lepidoptera > Lycaenidae > Calycopis > Calycopis cecrops. The sequence goes on from LUGF01045441.1 coordinate 357,204, forward strand.
CGAGCTTCCGACCTTGATACCAGCGCGAGCGGTGAAACAGTCTCGACTTATGTACCGATCTTTACCATTACTGCTCCATGCCAGACCTTGTTCCAACTGACTATTATTTTTTTCGTGATTTGGACAATTTTCTACGTGATAAAATCTTTCATTTCCAGGAGACAGTACAATATGCTTTCACACAGTTTGTAGAATCTAGATCATCAGAGTGCAATCGCAAAGGCATAAGTGACCTACGTATTAGATGGCAGCCATGTAGTCTATAGATAATAATTTGTAAATATTATGATTAAAAAAACGAATTACAATTTTTCAGTACAAATCGACAATTTCATACTTTAAGTCCTAATATTAATATAGTATAGATATCATATTATAGTATGATCATGAGCAAAATAGTAATTTATTAATACCACCCATTTGAAACTTTTTCGTTTAGCCGTAGAAAAAAATCTACGAAAGTCCTCTACGATTTTTACAGAGGGGGCGCTTTCGCACTACTTATGAATTTTAAGTTGTTTATTTTATGACGATAAGAATATTTATGGATATCGATATTATTGAATGATGACGGTATCTGTAAATATCTCATTGTTGTACAATCGAAACATATAATACAAATACAAGAACAAATAAATAAATGCAAATAAATTAGAATTTTTTGTCCGCCAAAAATATGGCAATGTGGCTTGAGACGCAAACTCATGAGATAATATGATCTATATACAAAAAGCACTGGCATAATCTGTCTGTGCATAATGTCCTACAGACATTAAATTAGTTGTAAATTACTGAGTATTAATCCACATTTCATTTTAAGTAGTTCCTTTTTTTTTACTCTAGGAGTATTTTTTAAGCGTGAATAAAATTACAGATCTCTAATTAGGTTAACTACTCAATAAAATTGACAAACGTTTATCGATAATCAAATGCCCGGGTTTGCGTAGCTACAAGTTAAACCGAGTTGGCCTGTACTTGACGTTGCCTAGGGGATGGGCGATGCTTGCCGCGCGGGCACGCTCGCGCTATCCGAGCTTTGTCGTCGCTGGTTCTCATCCCTCGTTGTGATCTGTGCGTTTCTTGAGCTTTTACTATTTTTATCGATTACTGGATGTGTTTGGAGTTTGCATTTTGATTGAATTTTGTTGATATGGAAAGACAAAACAGTTGTAATTTGTGTAGCCACTCTGTGTTGCGATGAAGGAAACATATCAAACTCTCCCGGCATCACGAATTGGCAAACAACAGTACGTTGATACACGAATACACTCTATATTACACCTACATATTGGTGAACCCTATAAGCCAGGTCAGAGAGATCTTTAGAAGAATATTACTGCCCTTGTATCCACAGCCGACGAAACATTGGATGCTGCGCTCATATAACTAGCATGGTTTATTTTTTGTCTTGTGCCAGACACCAAGAACGAATAGATGTGCCAGCAATGTTCTTAGACATACGATATGACATTAAATACATTTGTTTTATTATTTATGGTAACATGTTATCGACACGAAAGCTAAGAGGATTTATACAAGGTTAGTTTTTAGTCACCGGTCAAATTTTAAAATAAGCAACTAAAAGTCAACCCAAGAATGTGTTTTAAATATTACCGTCTAATTGTAATATTTTGTTAAATAAAAATCGATTTGAAATGATCTTTAAAAATACATCGATCGTTGTAACGTGACTTCAAGGTCCGGGACGTCAGCCATCACGACTCGCGAGTCGAATGCCACGTGGGTAATTTTTTTTTATTTCATAAATCGATCGATTTTACTAATAAAAACCACATTAGAATCAATAATTACAATTTCTATCAAACAATGCATCCAGATTGTATGGCCCACAGAGGATCTGCGATTCTGATTAAGAATAACATCAAACACCACGAGGTCGAACCATTCAGAACTCCTAATAAAATACAAGCCACAAGTGTTATTGAGGATTGGCGGGGTCACCTCAGTGTCACTGCACTATATTCTCCTCCAAAACATGTCATCAGAAAAGGAGACTATAATATCAGCTTCTTCAAAACTCTAGGGCCAAGATTTATAACAGGTGGAGATTATAACTCAAGAAATATTCAATGGGGCTCGCACTTAACAACACCCAAATTACGCCAATTACAGGCCGCTATTAATGACCTACACCTGGACACAATATCAAACGGTGAACCAACTTCCAACTTACTGTCCGTCAGATCCAAAAAAGATCCCAGACTTGGTAGACTTTAGTATTGTAAAGGGGATTCCTATTAATTGCTTGGAATGTCCACCAATGACCACCTTACAAGAACTATCATCGGACCACAGTGTAGTTATACTAGAGGTTTCTCAGAAATTCACATGCATCTCACCCACGCCAAGGTTGCACGAGCGTCGGACCAATTGGGTTATGTTCTGGTCCATAGTAGAATCTAATCTTAATACCGACCTGACCCTTAAAACGGAAAGGGACATTGTGACAGCAGTTGAACACTTCAACGAATCTGTCCAAAACGCTGATTGGGATAGCTCTCCAACTGCTAAGAAACACTAAAAAGACCTTCTGCCTCCAACCCGCATATATACGCAGACTAGATGGATCCTGGACAAAAAGTGACCTAGAGAAAGGTGAAGCCTTTGCTTCTCATCGCGCTAGACGCTAACGTATTTATACCTAACCCTTCGATAGTCAGAAATGAAAAACTGAACGACATCCTTGGTCAACCTTACTAACTTGACCTGTCCATAGAAATGATTAAAATGTGTGAGGTAACAGAGACAATAAAAACCTAAAACAGAATAAAGCCCCGGGATACGATTTGATAACGATACGCTTCTTGACGCAATATCCTAACAGAACACTAGATTATTCCCAACCACCAATTTGGTTTTAGAAGGAAACATGCTACACTGACATGAACAGGCACTAGTGGAAGAAATACATAGGGCTTTTGAAAACAAGAAATATTGCTGTGCAGCATTTCTCGATATCTCTCAGGCCTTTCATAGAGTCTGGCACAAAGGTTTATTATACAAAATGAAAAAACAACTTCTAATAAATTATTATATTTTCTTCAAATCTCATCTTGCTGACAGATTTTTTATGTGAAGCAAGGAGAAGAAGTTACTAAACTACACCAGGTACACACAGGAGTGCCACAGCGAAGTGTGCTTGGTCCGATCCTTTACCTTATCTTTACTGCAGACTTGCCGACAACAGAGGGCGTCGTAATTGATACTTTTGCCGATGACAGAGCGGCATTTACAGCCCATAATGAACCAGCACAGGCAGGTAACATATTACAACGCTCCCTAAACAGCATCACGGAATAGCTACTACCTGGCGAATAAAAGCAAACGAAGCCAAGTCGGTACAAGTTACCTTTATGACCCGACACGACACATGTCCCCCTGTGAAGCTCAATGAAGTACAGATTCTCCCGGCAAATACAGCCAGATTTGGACCTTGGGCTTTATCTGGATCGCCGCCTCACCTGGAAGAAACACATTTTCACCAAGCGAAAAACAGTGGGGAAAAATGTACTGGATGCTGGGAAAAAAAATCACAGCTGTCAATGGAGAGCAAACTGCTATACAAGTGAACTATTAACAAGTGTATCTTGAGATCGATATGGACTTATGGAGTTCAACTTTAGGGCACAGCTGCTAACTCAAACCTGGAAATATTCCAGAGGTTCCAGTCCAAAATGCTGAGGTTAATCACAAATGCTCCATGGTTTGTAACCAACCAACAGTTACACAGTGACCTGAAAATCAAAACAGTCCAAGAAGAGATAAAGAATGCAATGAAATCCTACAGGGGTAGACTAGTCAACCATCCAAACATGGCTACACACATTATGAATATTAATTCATTGTTCAAAAGGCTAAAACAAAGTCCCCCAGAGATTTGTAGGAATTGTTAAACATACAGGGCTCAGGTCGCTGGACTGACTGCCCTACAAGACAGAATACGTAACTCCATAACCTTATACTAAATGTTCATATGAAACAGATTGCATTAAATAATAGAGAAAAAAAATAATAGTACATATTCGAGACATCTTTAATAGGGACAGATTTCAATATCGTCAATGATTTTTTTTTATAGTATAAAGTGATTACTATATATAAACCTATGAGTAATAATAAATTACTATTTTGCTTATACTAATATTTTAAAAGCAAATACAAGTTATGTTGAGAAATAAAATTTTTGTTTTATATTTATAAGGTTTCATCCCCAAAGGATATAAACGGCACCCTTCTACTAAAGCAGCTATCTGTCTATCACCAAACTAATATCTCAAAAACCATGATAACTAGCCAGTTGCAAGCCAATGGCATGTCTGTCTGTAGGTTGTAAATTACATTTGTACTTTCTTTTCCTTCATTGTTTTATTTCTATAAGTTGCGAATGCAAGATACAGACTAATTATGATTTGCTCTAAGACACAATAAATCACCACTAAAAATTGCAGAAAAAAATGTAAAATTAAAAAGAAACCTCCATAACAGTTATAAAATTTATAAATATAAAATTTCATCTTTCATAGGTATTATTTAATTTGAAATGGAAAAATATAAGTCCTGATTCTGATCATCAGCTTCCATCACAAGGTAAAAAGGGTAAACTATTTTTTAAAAGAATCTAATTAAAAAGATCTGTACCTGACTACCCTCTCCTCGGTCCATATATTCAACTCTTACTCCCATTTTAAGAGCATTGCTTAGGGCTATGATATGAATGTGATCCGACTCCTTGTACATTGGTTCTACTTCCTTAAAAATAAATAAAAATATGATTTTTATAAATATTCTATTTTAATCTTAAACTAAAGCAGGGGTTCCCAATCCTATTCAGCTCGCGGCGCAGTTTCAAGTTTAGAGTCCACCTACCCTTAATCTTGTATGTGTAATTTTACTCGAAAAGTTTTATGAGGCTATTTTCTTTACCGAAGAGAGCGCCAAAAAAGATACTTCCGAATATATGTGAATCAACTCACGGCGCCCCTCTTTACTTTCTACGGCGCACCAGGGCGCCACAGCGCACACTTTGAGAACCCCTAATCTAAAGTATAAAATGTACATGTTTGTGTTTTAACTGTGTATCCTCACATATATAATTTTGTGGAAACCAGGAATGTTAAACTTTTTAATACATTGAGATAGGTGCATAAATATAAAAAGTAATTTCTACATTTCTATAATCTACTTTAATTCTATTGTACTAGATTTATACACATAGACCATACAGATATTAAGATTGACGAACAGGCTGGCGCCGTGGTACAGCATGTTGCACCAGGGGTTGCGGGTTCAAATCACGCCTAGGTCATGGATGTTGTTTATCTACATATTATATGTTTTTCTATAATAAAAATTATAAAGGTGTAAAATTTCTTAAATTTATAAGAACACTAGTCCGTACAGTACTTACCATGGGTCTAGATCAGTCTTTCCCAAAGTGGGCGATAACGCCCCCTTGTGGGCACTAGATGCTCAGAGGGTAGGGTAAGGGGCCAGAAACAACATAATTGTCTTTGAATATCAAGGTGTAATAACTAATAAGGGGGCGATACGAAGTAACTGATTTTCAAAGTGGGCATTAGACGAAAAAGTTTGGGAACCTATGGTCTAGACTAACATAGTATGATATGTCCACAGATATTATTATTAAGACTATAGTGCCAATGCTGAATCAAATTCTACAGTCAAGCGATTGTGCCTGTCCAATTCAGCGTCTGGCTCACGTAGCACAGTGAAATATCACTTCATGAGAATATGCCATGCTGTGCTATTTTATTGTATTCTTTTTGTTCGTATATTGTGTACAGAGGGGGTGTTATATCTGCATATTCCTTGTCAATTTGCCCAAAGATATGCAAATCAATTGTATAACTGCACATTTGCCTTTTATAAAATAAAATAGTAAATACCTGTCTACAAAAATCAGTGACTGTTCTAGGTCCTTCTATGAAATTCTGGTAAAAGTCATGTTGAGTTTGCAATTGACCAGATGTTATCAAACGGAGGTACACAACTATGTAGTCAGAGTAGCCCTGTTTGTTAAATTTGTCATGAAGCTCCTGTCTAATGGGATCAATGTCATTAGGTGCACCACCAGCTTTTTCTCCCACTCTCTGCACTACTTCCATAAACTGAAAAAATATTCAATTTCACATAAGCATAAGGTGATTTTAACATAGTGAAGTTACTAATTAACTTGAATTTTTTTTAGTATTGTTAGAAATCATGAGTCATAATATTTATAAATTCAAAATGTTGTGAAATAAGCAGGTATATTCGGTACAGCTGAGTGAAATTCCTACAACATTAAAAAGGTTATAAGTTAAAAAGCCATACAAATCTTTAATTTCATTAGTCTAAATTTAAAAGTGAATAGGTAGCACTTATTTTTAAAGACTACTCTAAAAGACTTAAGTTATTACAAAAAAAACCATTATAAATTAAGTTGTACAAAATTTAGAAGCATTATCACTATTAATCAGAGGACAAAAGTTAATTATATATAAAAGACGAGTGGAAGATTGTTTAAAAATAATTTAATATGCAAAAAATAATAACCAAAAAATACTTTTATATTGAATATGAAATGAAATGCATGCCCTTGTTGTTTGTTATTCAAAGACTACCTAAAACATCAAATAAAAAGGTAACCTTAGATTACTCACGGTTTCATAAAAATCTTCAACAGTAAATTGAGAAAAACCTAATGCGACAAGTACTTCTTTTGAATCTTTAGCAATTTCATAAAATTTATCGTATTCTTTTTTATCATTTAGTAAATGCTCTAAATAAGCGTAAGAAAATGCTCGAAAAAAACAATTTCCATCGGGACGAGTTCTCCGTATATTTTTATATTTCGATGAAAGATCCTTTATTTTAAGGAGATAAACAGGATCTTCATTGTATTCTTTTTCTAAAGAAGATAGTTTTTCCAATTCTCCAACAAGTGGTATAGACTCTGATATCTAAAAACAAACAAAACATCAAGTCATTGTACGTTATAATGAAACATTGACCCTCTGTCTGTGGGCTTGTTTAAATTGACTTACCTCCTTTTCAATTTCACGTTGTTGTTTCATAATTAACTCATCTTGGTTTATTGAATTATCAACTAAATTGCCGGTACAACCGCTGCTGCTTGATGCATCGTCCGCCATTTTTGTAATAATTATTTATATAAACGTCAATTGATCATTTGACAAATGACAATCAATTGTCAACGGAGAGAAGAATTATTTTTAAAGGTAAGTAGGTACGTTACAAATGATAGTCCGGATACACGAACGGATTGACATATCTGACCACGGTCACATTGGATCTTTGAGTATTAAACCAACCGAAGAAGCCACCTATGTTCCCCTCTGCCAAATGTACAGGACTGACGGTCATGGTCTGGCTTTATAAAACTAGTGGCCGTGCAATCTGCGCTGTTCAATTATTTACAAAACGCGCCTTACATACGTGAAGAAAAAGTTCGGGAACTTCAAAACTTGAAAACGATAATACTACACTTCACGTAAGAGTAAATGTGTTTATTTTTGAAGTAAAATTTTCTATACGCACGCTTGACTCGGGGAGTAAGCTGGCGATAGCGTTACAAAAATCACACATCAAGCGACGCCAACGGAAGTTGTCATTCAAATTCGATTTACGTGAAACTTTTTGTATATATTTAAAAAATAAATAGCATATGACATGGATATCATTATGACCTTGTAACTACGGTAATGAAAATCAATAATTAAGTTTTATTTCAGTTGCGTGGTCTAAAGCACACACCTTTTTTTTAAATTATTACACTAAATTAGAAAAAATAAAAAAGTATTACCAACATAATCTGACGTGACGGAATTCGGTGCAAATAATATAAACTATTTTCTCCTATTAAATCGGCTATGTATTTATTTACTGGATAATGCATGACTAGTGCCGACTTGTTTAATTTTGAAATTAAGCAATTATACTACTGACGTGGCAGAAAGTAGAAACCGTAGACAGAGAATACGGTAGAAACGCACTATGGGTATTTGACAATTTTTTGATTTTTTTTATTTCATACTTAATGACTTGTTATGCACCTTACATAAATATTTCCAGAAAATAAGCAGTATTAACAACAAAAAATAATGTTAAAGTTTGAGTTATTACACTCGCGCCTAAAACAATGCAAACAGTCATGGCGGCGCAATATGATTAGATTTACGTGAAACGCAAGTAAATAAAGTGTCAAACACTAGGCAATAGGCGACTAGAGTTTTCTTGCCGGTGACGTCATCTGAGTTTCAACCGATCACAATTCACAAAACGTTTTTGACGTTGACAAATAATTGCTTCTTTATTTCGCAAATTTTACAATAAATATGCATTTTTTTATATAAAATAGACTTGTATACGGTTTATTATTATCGTATTTAACATGATGACTATAATTCGTAGTATATTTTTGATAGTGTCAAATAGCGTATAATAAAGACGTCTACGA
>LUGF01045441.1:376437-390010 GCA_001625245.1 Calycopis cecrops
ACATTTACAAAAAAAATGCACACCCATCAAATTTTCGCTCGTGATGAATGATTTGAACAAAAACGGAAATATCAACCTCTGGAATCTAACTATGGCTTGGCCACACATGACTTGTGATCCACAAGCCTAGGTTACCATGGACTCAGTCATCAAGTACCGTGTAGCCGTGTACCGTGTAGTAAGATATCGTAACTTGTGCGGCCAGGACAGGTTCGGTTTTCATATAAAAAAAAAATAGGTACCCTAGTAAGTTTGGCGTTAGTTTGACAGATCATAATCATAAAAAATATTAGTTAGGTACTCTTTACTGCTATTAATACTGCTGAATCGATTTCCATGAACTTTGTCACACACATAGAGGAAAAACCTAAATTAATTCAGGATAGTTTTTATCCCCAAAAAATTTTCCTATGGCATGCCATGGGATGATTTTCTATTCTTCACGGCATCGAATATTACATGATTAAAATCACTCACTAAGGCACTGAAAGTGATGCCTCTATGTTTCCTGCACGGTCCTACGGTATATACTATAAATTACCTACTTAGATAAAGTATATTTTATTAAACTGTATGATATGAGCTATAAACTGTTTAGTGGTTGCAACACTTGACACATCTCTGATCTCAGTAATATCTATGACTTGAGAGCAACAAAATACAAATGACAATTATCACTTTGTTTACAATTTGCTACACAGAAAATATATTGGAAAGAACGGCTCTGAATATTTCTATTTCCCATATCTAATTATGTATAATATAGCATTATTTAGAATTGCTTGATGCCGAAACACCACAGAATTATAGCTACGTACTTTACCTACGTAATTTGGACATTTCCTTTATCTCACTGGGCATATTCTATTTAAGAAATTAACAATGCAAGACTCTGTGATAAATCAGGAACCTGGGTCAATGGATTTAAGTAAGGTGAGAAACTAATCTTTAACGTACAACGATAAAACAATTACTGTAGTAATACAACTTGTTCTACAGAAGTATTTGTTTATTTTTCATTTCAATTTGTTCATCTTAGCTACATATATATAAATCAGTATTTACTGCTTATTGCTATGAAAAATATAAGGCTGTATTAGTTTTTTACATCAGGTTATAGTAATGATAAAATTCAATCAAGCCATGTCAAGCAATTAAATTTTTTGACACATCAGTCATTGGTTTGTTGTTTGGTTTTGGTTGTTTGTTTCTAGACTTGGGGCATAATAAATTTGCCTGATATAATGTAGTAATGGTATTACAATTATTAAAACAAAGTCCCTATTAAATATAATTATTTTTGCATAGGTGGCTGCACTACAACAAAAGAGAACTTTAGCATTTGTTAATCATTTTACAATAACAACAGTGCAATTTATAAATAATTTTGCAAGACAATGTGAGCTCAAATTAATGAACTTTGAAAGGAAATTAGAAAAAGTTAATGCTACAATGGTTTTATTAGAAGCTCGTGTAAGTATTGTTAGATAAAAAAATACATTTGTTCTTCCGAGAGATTGTCAATAATATTTTTTTTATTTATTATAGCTATCATCAATTCCAGAGATTAACAGTACTCAAAATACAAAACAGTCTGAAATAATAAATGATGCTAATGACAACAATAACAATGAGCTAGAGACATCAGATAAGGATGAGGATATTAATAATGATCCAAGTTCTATAGATGAAGAAATAAATCCTGAATATCAAAAATTTGTGAAGATGTACCAGGTTGGAGTACCATTAGAAGCAGTAAAATTGAAGTTAGCTTTGGAAGGCTTAGAACCAAAAATTCTTGATAAAATACTTTTAAGAAAATGATTTTGGAACGATGACCACATCACTGTAAAATTGACAGATGTAAAAGTAAAAGATATCTCAACTCGACTAATGATAGGCGTGGCTGTGCTCATTGTTGTCATCATCTATAACTGATGGCATGTTTTAAAGCCTTGTGTTACACCATTGATTTTTAGAGAGATATAGTTATTATATTTAAATGCCACTATAATTTTATTGAATATTTTATTGCTATTGCAATTAATGTTCTAACAGTTTGATTAATGAGCAAATAATTACAATCAAGTTCTTAGTGACAAAGTACAGTCAAGAGTTTTACGTATCTTACACATTTTATATGCTTTTTGAGCTTCCAACAAAGTGCCTAAAAATGTTTTGTTCATAAAAAGCAGTTGTACAATTGGGGCTACTACTATCTACATGATTCTGGATCTGGATATTTGTTTTCACAAAATTTATGATTTTGTGAAACAACCAAAACAACAATTGAACAAAACCTGATCAAAGCTGCTCATACAATATACAGGGTTGATAAGAGCGAGAGGGATTAAATTAAACCACATAATTATACTATAAGTGCCTACAATTAATCCAGAATTATTAAAAAAAAATTACAAGTATGTAGGTATATGAAAATATTTTTTTCAAACAATTTAAATAGCGAAAAAATATTATCACTCTTTGTACCCAATGGCTACAGTGAGCACGGGGTGAATGACACCAGCCATAGTCGGCGATCAGCTGCAATACAGCAAGTGAGAAAAAACTTCTAAAAAAATCCTGTGGCTAATTATTGCTCAGATTGACCTTGTTATAGTTGTGTAACCTGGAAATTTTACACTAAATATGTGGTTTCATTCAATGCCTCTCCCTTTTATCTACCTTGTATAATTATATACATTTTTTGTAATTATAATTATTGAAAATGCAATTTCGAAAAGATCTGGAGATGGAGATGAAAATATTTTTGTAGTTGCCAACATCGCCAAAAATAGTTTTTTCGTTTCCTGAAGTTTGATCATTCAGACATGTACCCTTTTTCGAAATTGCACATTCAATTAGTAAGTATTGAAAAATAATGGGATATCAGTAGAAGAAAGAAGCTTGACTATAAAACTAATTTTGTTAAATATAAATTAGGTTGTTGAGGTTAAATAAAATTCACATATTTAGATCTTATATTTATTATGACAGCTTAAAATTGAATCATCTGTCCCTTCCTCTTCTTGTCTCCTCCCAACTCGAAATGTTTGCATCTTTTAAGTGCTACTTGGGACCTCACTTTGCAGTCGGCACATTCAAGACGAAGCACAATTTTCTTTGTGGTTTTTGCCTATAAAAAGAATGAATATACACTAATAAGAAAAAAATATAATTAATAAAATATAGGCTTGCTCAAGTAATTTAACAATACTTTCAACCACCATATAATTCATCTATATTAGTCCATATTTATTTAGCCTATAGATTAAATCCTCCATAAAGCCCTTAAGGGTCCCTGTATCTGGAGTCTGCTGATATGTATATTTTGTAAACCTTTTTATCTGTCATTATTTCTACATGATAACTAACAGAAGGCCGTTTTTAATTTTTACACACTTTCTTAGCTAACAAAAGCCATTGTCAAGGTTTATCTACCTAATTTTCACAATGGCATCATCTTAACCATAAACATGCTACTTTAATTGCCCTTTTTGATATTTCCAACTCTCACATTTATATAATAATGTTAGGATTAGCACATTTTCATGCAGGCAAGACACCCTGGTTTAAAATAGGTATTTTAAAAAAATCCTAATGTTCCATTTACACTACTTTCTTCACACACTCATATGTTTGATTCGAAATTTGCAGTCAATTTCATTAAAAAAATTAAGACCATTGTGACAATATTTCTAAGTATTCAATCAATGTCATAAACTTACTGTACTATATATTGTGTATCAACTGCTGTTCAGTCTTGTTTTTGATTTCCATTTGTACATAACTTATAGAATGCGATGGAATCTTCTGAATTTATTTAAAAAAATCATCAAAAATTGATTGGATATTATGTAATTAAAATAAAATTATAAGACAACAATTATCAAGTAGATTTAATTGCAACTGATGTCTACAAAATTGTTTATATCTAGTAAAACATATATGTGAATGTATGTTTGCTTACTCTTTCAGAGGTATTCAGCTATAGAAATTTCAATAAATTTTGCTATATTGATAGGTAGGATTCCAGAAGAACTAAAAGTATTCATAATAACAATAAAGTAGTCTTTATATATGATCTGAGCATCTGCGGTACTCGAAAAAAGTAGTACTTAATGTTATACACGTAAAAGTTTGTGTTGTTTCTCTTTTACGCAATGACGAAAATACTGATTTCAAGGGAATGAAGTATTATAAACGCATATGTTAGTATGGCTGTTTATCACTCACGAATTAACTTATGAATTTATTAATTACTATGATAAATATTACTTTTTACTCCGAAGCCCTCATGGAATGGGATTTTACGCAGGCCACTGGGTAAAGCTAATAGAGGTTATATTTATATGTACTTGCCTTCTTTTTGAAAATGGGTTTTGACTGTCCTCCATAACCCTGTTGTTTACGGTCATAACGTCTTCTACCTTGGGCAGCATGCCTTTCTTTAGATTTCTTGTACTGTGACACCTTGTGTACCTTATGTACCTTGCATTTCTTGCAATAGGTTCTACGCTGTTTTGGTACGTTCACCTGTAATATCAATCCATTTTGTAAAAATCTAACCGCATCCGTATGCAATAACAAATGGTAAAATAATAGAACATATTTTTTTAAAATATTGCAATACACTTCTTGTGATTTATATCGATAAATATACGTAAAATAAAACACACCATTTTTACGATTACAAAGATCGGCCTGCGACAGTTTGAAAGACCGATGTAAATGACAAATGACAGAGGGTAAAATTTTCTTCTTCTTCCTTGGGTCTGTGATTAGTATTGCCAGTAATAAATATTATGAAATATAATCTGACCATTGCTAAATTTCCGAATGGCTTGCTCATTACTGTATTTGGCCCACCTTCAATTTTTTGACGTGATAACGTCTTGTAAATATATGAGGACAAGCACGAGAAAGCATTACTTAATTGTACCGGCGTCCGGCGATCATGCAAGAGAGCTAAACAAGACGTAGAATAGACCAATTGTCCATCACCACCACATTACCACGTAAAATAATTATCCATTACTCGTCTACGTTACAGGTAAGCAATTTTTTACTACCATGCGAACGAGGCGTAAAATACAGAACATTGATTACGACAGAATAGGCCTCATGGCCCTATGCTTCCTTTTCTGATTTGTTCCGTAGACGAAAAAAAACCAAAAAATTGGCGCCAAAAGTTACAATGACATTCTAGTTCAAGTTTTCTCTATATAGTTTGTGTTCAAGTTTTAGTTTTGTATTTGCAATTTGCATCAAAGTCAAACATTAAAATTTCGAATTAACTCTTACTTTACTAAGTGTATCTTGAGCTTTGATATTGAAATTTAATCATTTACATAATTCTTGTACAATATGAAATTTGCAATTCCAGAAATTTCTTGGCATAACAGGGATCCTGTTCTTAGTGTTGATTTTCAACCCAAAACAGAACAAAATGGTCCTCTTCGTTTGGCATCTGGAGGGACGGATAGCCATGTTTTGGTATGCTAAATTTATTCATTTATGAATGCTAAACAATTTTTTTGCATATTAATAATACCGTTAACATCTTTTTAGATATGGTACATCATAGTATCAGACAATGGCTCTGTACATTTAGAGATTGCTGCTGATCTTACCAAACATCAAAAAGCCGTAAATGTTGTTAGGTGGTCACCTAATGGCCAGTTGCTTGCGTCTGGCGATGATGAATCCATTATATTTGTATGGAAACAGAAACCAGAAGATCTAAATACACCTTCAGAAGGAGAGGAACAATGTAAAGAAACATGGGTTGTACACAAGGTATACAGGAAATTCATTTTATAAAATTTAGTTTGAACATTAAGTACTTTACTATTTAATTTTATTTTCAATAATTATTAATAGAAAATATAATTGTTGTTATTATCAATAAAATTAAATAATATAAAAAATTACTTTCTTCATTAAACAGATTCTACGTGGACACATGGAAGATATTCTGGATATTTGTTGGAACAGTGCTTCTACACATTTAGCCTCTGGTTCAGTAGACAATAAGCTACTTATCTGGGATGTGAATCGGAGTAGCAGACAAACAGACATAATTGACCATAAGGGCTTTGTCCAAGGTGTGGCCTGGGATCCACAAGGACAGTTTGTAGTGTCTGCTAGTTCAGATAGGTAATAAACAGTATTGTTTGTAGACAGTAAGTAGTATAGCCTTATCCTATCTTGCTAATATAATTGTGAAAATTTGTGTTTGATCAAAATTCTTTCACTTAAAAATTACTAAACTGATTTCTATGTAATTTATATAATACTAGCTGCGCCCCGCGGTTTCACCCGCGTAACTTTCGATCCCGTGGGAATATCGGGATGAAAAATAGATGTTGGCCGATTCTCAGACCTACTCAATATGCTCACAAAATTTCATGAGAATCGGTCAAGCCGTTTCGGAGGAGTATGGCAACGAAAACTGTGACACGAGAATTTTATATATTAGATAATGCAGATTAATTTATTACATTTTACACAGATTAATTACATCTATTGGAAGATCTATTATACAAGTTTGATAATACTGAGAGGCATTAAATGAAACCACATATTTTATGTATCATTTTCAGGCTTACAATAAAAATCAGAGCAATGACAGCAATATTTTGGCCATAGGAATATTATAAGATTTTTTCTCACTATGTACATTCAGTACCGTCAGTTCTCCTTGAGGCCGGCTGGCTAGGGTCATTCACCCCCTCCAATGTTGCTGCTCCTTGTCGCTGTCAGTACAAAGCGTATTTCCACTTTTCCTTATAACTTCTTTGAAAAAAGTATTTTAGTATACTTCTCGTAAACTTGTTTGAATAGTTTTGGATTAAGAGAAGGCACTAATAGTATACATAGTTTCATGTAGTGCTTCTCTCTTTTATCAATGTTAATTTTTTTTAAATTCTATTGCAGAGTGTTTCGTGCAATTGATGTTGCATCAAAAAAAGTTGTATCCAGGAGTAGTAAAGCAGTCTTACCATTTCCTAAAGATCATCCTCTACATGACCAAAAAGTACGCCTGTACCATGATGATACTCTTCAGACTTACTATAGAAGACTTCAATTTAGTCCTGATGGTCTCTTAATAGCAGGTATGTCACATAAACAATTTAAAAAAAATTACATTTGTACTATCAATTATGAATTCAAATATCTCTTTATCATATTTTCAGTACCAGCTGGACGAATAGAACCAGAACAAGGGAAATTAGATACAAAACCAATGAATGCAGTTTATATTTATACAAGATATTCATTAAAAGTGTATGTATGTTTTTATAATTCAAAAAATGTTTACAGAGCCTAGAAGGGTGGTAAACTTGAAAAGAGTTAAGATCTGACCGCTGTGCTGGTGACCTTTTAACTTACCTTACGCATCGATGGGCGGAAGCTGTTGAATTAAAGGGGGAGGCATTGGCAGTTGGTCTGGACATAGCGAAAGCCTTTGATCGGGTTTGGCACAAAGCTCTTCTTTCCAAGGTTCCGACTTTTGGGACCTGTGAAACTTTGCGACTGGATCACCAGCTTTTTGACAGACCGGAGCATTAAGGTCGTAGTCGACGGTGCATGCTCGGACCTCATGTGTGTCAATGCTGGCGTTCCACAAGGCGTGTGTTCTGTCACCCACTCTGTTTCTCTTACATATAAATGACATGCTTCAAACCGATAGCATTAATTGCTATGCAGATGATAGCACTGGTGACGCACTATACACTGGCCGCGTCAATGTTTCACGGGAACAAGTCAACGAGTACCGGAACAAACTTGTGTCTGAAATCGAGTCGAGCTTATGCGAAGTCTCGGAATGGGGCCGAAATTTAGTCCAATTCAACCCCAAAAAGACACAAGTTTGCGCGTTTTCCGCTAAAAGAACACCCTTTGTCGTGTCTCCTCGATTCCAGAATACTCCCCTCATAGCTACAGCTACCATAGGAATACTGGGCGTCGACATATCGAGTAACGTTCAGTTTCGCGGTCATTTGGAAGCGAAGGCTAAATTAGCGTCGCAAAAGCTAGGTGTGCTCGGCAGGGCGAAGCAGTACTTCACACCAGCCCATCGGCTGCAACTTTACAAAGCGCAAGTCCGACCGCACATGGAGTACTGCTCTCACCTTTGGGCCGGAGCCCCGCAATATCAGCTTCCATTTACCGTATACCACGAAGAGCGACTCGAATCGTCGATAACCAGTATCTCACCCGCCAGCTTGATACTCTTGCCTTGCATAGAGATGTCAGCTCGCTGTGCAACTTCTATCGTATTTATCACGGGGAGTGTTCCGAGAAATTGTTCGGATTAATACCTGCAGCTGAATTCCATTATAGGACTTCGCGCCGAAATTCCAAATTCCACCGTCACCACCTAGATCCCCCGAAGTCTACTACTGTGCGCTATAAGCGCAATTTTATCCCACGCACCATTTCATTATGGAATCAGCTGCCCCCCTCGGTATTTCCGGAACGATACGACCTAGGGATCTTCAAGAAAAGAGCTTATTCTTTCCTCATAGGTCAGCAACGCATCTGTTAGACCTCTAGTGTTACGGATGTCTGTGGGCGTTGGTGTTCACTTTACATCAGGTGACCTAACTGCTCGTTTGCCTCCTATGCTATAAAAAAAAAAGATTGACTTTGATTGACCTAACTCTGTAGTATCTACATAATATACAAGGTTGATAAAAACGAGAGGCATTAAATTAAACCACATACACTATTAGTGCCTACAGTTAATCCGAAACTATTAAAAAAAGTTTACGACAAGTACAAGTACTTTTTTCAAACAAGCTAAATAGCGAAAAAATGTAATCATGCTTTGTACAGGCACTTCCAACCTCGCTCGGGGTGAATGACCCCGGCCGCTCATAGTCTACGATCAGCTGGCGTACAGCATGTACGAAGTGAGAAAAAACTTTTAAAAAATCCTGTGTCCCATATCAACATTGTATACTTCGAATATTTTATGACATTCAATTTATTGAATGCCTATGGCAACACTTGAGCAGCCAGTTGTTAGAACCATCCACAGTAGAATGGAAAGGAAATTCCCTCTGTAATATTTATATTAGCTTTGTGATTTATAAGGTTTTAGAAGATATGAAACAGATGCTACATCTAGTTCAGACAATGATGTTGTTCCTATCTACTACTATCAATGAAATTGTTATTAATTGTGTTGTGAATGTTTGGTGCGAAAAGAAATTCATTGTATGCTAAATGCGAAGAGAATAAAGTGGATAATTTAAGACAAGTAAATAAAGCAGAGGACCATCGCCCTATGATCACCATGTCAAACATGTTGCAGGTTGTTATATATTTACATTATGTATATACTATTAAATATGTTACAGTCCGGCATGCGTGATCCCGGTTGGTGAACCCGCGCTAGCGGTGCGCTGGGCGAGGCGTCAGTACGCGCCGCGGCCCCGCCCCGCGCCCGCACTGCGCACCGCCGCGCGCCAGTTGCTTGCCGTGGCGACGCGCCGCGCCGTGCTGCTATACGACACGCAGCAGCGCCCGCCGCTTGCGCTCATCTCCGACATACACTATACTAGGTGAGACACTAGCGCCGCCCGGCCCTGCGCCCGCACTGCGCACTGCCGCGCGCCAAATGCTCACCGTCGCGACGCGCCGCGCCGTGCTGCTATACAACACGCAGCGGCGCCCGCCGCTTGCGCTCAATTCCGACATCACTACACTAGGTGAGACACTAGCGTCGCAGCGCCCTCTGCCCGTACACGCATCAATCATTTCAAAAGGTTACTAGGATATCTTCATTTAACACACTTCAGACGGCGACGTCGCCAATATTAGCTTGTCGCATTCAAATAATGTGGACATACCAATATCACCTAATATTGTTATAGGTTGACGGACCTGACGTGGTCGCCCGACGACCGGGTGCTGGTGGCGTCCAGTACGGACGGCTTCTGCTCCGTGATAACGTTCGGCGCAGGCGAGCTGGGCACACCGCTGCCTGATGATAAAGTTGAATGCGCTACAGGTATTGATATGATAATAGTATCACAGTAATGAATTGCGCAGACGAAGGATTTTCTTCCGCGGACTTATTTGTTCGATAAGATAAGACGTTTACAACTGTATGGAGTAATGCAAACGAGGGATTATAAGTACTGTGTACAAAAAGTCCCCCGAATAACCGGCGTATCCATATAGACATCCGCATAGAGGTTATACAGATGCGTTGTCATACACTTGTCTTACCTTACACCCCGCACCAATCGCGACAGCATAATACCTACACATTTTGTTCACCGGCCAAAATTTCATGTTTAGTTCAGAATCAATAATACATTCGATTTATGAAATAAATAATAGATACAATAACTTTGTCCTATGTTATAAACATATTTTCTGGTTATCGTTTGGCACCTGACTCGCGAGCTCGCGAACTAATCTAATAAGACTGTTTTAAGCTCGCCAAAGTATGAATGAAAAAAAAATATCTGTTGTTTTTATTAAAATTATTAATTATTGACTATAAAACAATTGATACTAGTACAAAAGTGTGTTAATCAAATCATTTAATAAAAATCTGTTTAAAATAAAGATACAAAACAACATTCCGTAATTATTATGTTTGAGTAACAGCTGTTTATGCCTGAAGGCCGTTCCAACTCTTCGTAGGCGAAGGATTGACGTATTTTTCCCGACCGTTTCAAATCAATGTTTATGTAACAAAATATTACAAGTAGAAGATAATATTTAAAACGAACGCTTATATTGACTTTTACTTTTTATTTTAAAATTTGGCCAGTGACCAAAAACTAAACATGTATACTATAACATAACAATAGTGTTACCCACATTAAAATTACATGCAAATAAAATAATTATATATCGCATATACAGTATATTAAAGCACATTATATCTATTGCAGAACACAATGGCTCTAATGTTGCGACACCGAAAAATGAAATAAAAGATGGACCAGAAGAAACGGAAACTACAGTCTTCAACACACCGAAAATAGATTCATTCATCAAGTTTAAAACGCCAAGTGAGAAATCCCCCAAAAAAACTATTAATGATTCCAAACAACAGAAGACTCCAGTGAAACTAGATGTACTGGTCGAGACAGCTATGCAATCCTGGTCTGACAACTCTAGTAATGACATTATTAAACCCAAGGAAGCAGAGCCTATGGAGGTAGACAAGTCCGAGATTATGGTGATAGAAGATAGTGAAGATATCAAGCTTGTGTATGAGGAAACACAAGGTAACAAGTCTACAAGCTCTTCACCAACAACACTTATGAGTGTAGAGAAAGAAGATAAATCAAAGACAGAGAAAATAGTTTCACCAAAACGGAAAAGGGAATCTCCAAAACAAACCAAAACACCTGCAAAGTCACAAACTATTGAAAGCAGCTTTTTGAGGCAGGCAAAAGTGACAGATATAAAAGAGCCTGTTGCAGTTAAATCAGTACCCAGTCCCAAAGCCCCAAGGCGAGTAAGTTTCGTAACATTGTCGAGTCCCAAGAACAAAAAGAAATGTTGAAGGTGCTATGACCATTAACTCTGTAAAAGTGACAAGTGTCTTGTATTCAGGTCCTGTCTCCAATGTTTAGGACAGACGTTCGACATTAGTATGTATACATATTATGTCTCATATTTATAGAGATGAACTGCTGAAATGTTTGTATTGTATTGTTTTATTAAACGATTCTAATTTTGTAATCTAAAACACTCCGAGAAATTGTCATATTAATTGAGATCTATAATTAAGAGGTTATTGAAATAAATACTTTACGTTTATCTACATTGGCACATTTTATTTTAAATTTCTGTAATTATTACTCATTTAGCTAATTTCATAACTGGTCTTTAAGACTTGGGTTTGTAGAATAACACTTAATAAAACCAATCAACTCAACATAATTTTCTTTATAGTGTTTCAAAATAATTTATTATTTTATATAATATTTTTAATTAGATAGGTTTATGAAAAATTTGCTCATTATTGTGTATATTCCATTTTGTATAAATATAAACATTAACCACAGTTGGGAAAGAAACAGGGTGTTCACACACTGCAGTTACTATGTGGTGTTAGTTTTCACAAGCCACCCGAGAGGATAAAGCCACTGAAGGAACTCAATAGTCGCCAACCAACAAAGGCGTTGCGCTCAACTTTCTTGATTTATACGAACACAATCAATCATACCGTTGGCTTACTGGAAGAACTCATTAATTGAGATTTACAAAACTTAGAGAAATCAATTAATTACTAATAGCTATAATATAGTGTTGTGTCGTTACATCAAACTAATCCTACTAATATTATAAATGCAAAAGTTTGTATGTTTGTTACTCTTTCACACAAAAACTACTGATAGTGCAGTCATTGAAGCTTTACTGTGAACTACCAATTGCATACAATTTTGGAATTAGGTTCATTACCCTTTACTTCAAAAGTGAAAATGATTTGAACTCCGCTACCACCCTGGGTGTGGTTACCACCCCTTCTCTGGGTTAATTCTCTTTTCTTTCAAAATAACCTCGGATATCGATAGAAGGGTTAATTTTAAGCAAAAAAACATTTGTAGAGTTTTTCGAAAAATCCAATACTTTTCAAGTTATTGGCAATTGAAAATTCGCAATTTTTTCTCGTTTTTCATCGGTTTTTTGCAAATATCTCCAAAAATATAGGTTTTATCGAAAAATTTATAAAGAACAAAATTGTAGCAGGTAAGAAAATAAACAATTTGGTTTTTTATAAAATATTCTAAGTGCAATATTAAGCTAGATATTAAAGATCAAAGCCGTTTTTTATTTTGTCTGAAATTTAATCGATGTGGTCAATGCCATCTAGCGGCGAGCAGATGCATTTTATGCAATCTAATAAAAAAGGATTTTGTAGTGCTTGCTATAAGCTTTAAAATGAGCACTATTAAAAGTCGTTTTAATAAGTGAGCTGTATTGCAAATAAGAGGAACATCTAATATTTTTTCTTTTAAATCAATGGGTTTCAGAAGTGCCATTTCCACCAAAATTAAAATTAATCGTATTCCTCCTAGAATTAACTTAATTATAAAGAGTTTGATAGATTGTATCAGTTTGGCTGCTTCAGGACACATATTTTTCAAAAAAGTCACGATTAAAAAAAAACTAAATTAAAATTTTTAAAATAATCATTTTTTTTTCATAATATCTCAAAAATGACGACAGTTACGTATAAAAATGTAGGGGTAAAAAATTTAGGTATTTTTCTGACTAATAATTTGTTTTTTTTTATTTTTTCTGTCAAACAAAAATTGACGGAGATATGATTGTTTAAAGAGCGCGTGGCAGCGCAATCACAGCCTCTTTTAAGCCCTTTAACCCTTCACCGTTTTAGAAAAAGGTTTTATACTATATATTGCAATAAAGGATGTTGTAGCTCTCTTAATAACCTTTATCTACACTAATGTTGTACATTCTACTTATGTTTTCAATACTTGACTTATAATAACTACTGTTATAGCTCAGACAACAAAAAACTCAATTTAAGCAATTTGACATGATGTTATAATATCCAAATCGATATCGT
>LUGF01045441.1:412908-443719 GCA_001625245.1 Calycopis cecrops
TCTGAAGGAGCTGAACTGGAAATAATGTGTGAAAGAAGATGTCAAGGCCCACCCAATCACGCAAAATAGGCGCTAAGCGTCAAGTTGCGGAAAACAGCCCGGTCTACAAGTACAAGTACAAGTACCATGGGAAGATTTTCTATTTTTCATCGGGATCGAAATTTACGCGGGTGAAACAGCGGGACGCAGCTAGCTTGGTTTATATGATGTTTTTTAAAAAAAGCAACAGTGACAGATTATAAATATTATTATTAATATAGAAGGATGTCGTTAATGTAAGGAAACAAGTCAAATTAAAAAATATGAATTGTACTGAATATGCATGAATTCTGCTGAATTCTCTTTTTGATATTTAAATTTATCCCAGTTATATAAACTGAACACTCAGTATAGAGTAATTTCATCTGTTAACATTACATAAATACTGTTGTGTTCTTTCAAACAATGTCACAATGCAAAGATAACTAATATTCAAGTTTAAAATTGGTGTGCCAAAGTTGATTGCTTGTTACAGGTTCAATAGAAGTTTTCAATTCTATAGCTGACTTTAGTTCACTTGGGTGCCATGAAAGTGATACTGCTGCAGTTGTCTACATTATTAGCGAGTTTTATAATGGTTTTTATTTACTTGAGCCCACCCATCTTTTAGACTTAGCCCTGGTAAGGATTCTGCTGCGCCCGCCAGCAGGTATTATTGTGGAGCCAATGGCTTTATATATTATTTATTTGTAATGATAAACTATCTTATAAAGTATTACATGACCTACTAATCTAAGATAGTAATTGTTTAAAAGTATATTGAACAAAGTTCAAACAAATTTACACATGACATTAATTAAGATCAACAAAAATATCAGTTGCTACTATATAATAGAGCTAAATTTCCTGAATTACATTTTTATACTGTTTTACATCATTTCAAACAGCACTTTCATCATTTATTTAAACATTCATTGAATATGCCAAGGTTATCAAGAGGGTCATAGGCCAATCAATATGTTATGACACAGCAATATTATTAATAACTGCGATGCCGAACACGTGGTCACGGCCTTGTTTTGAAGCATCTTAGAATGCTCGCGGTACCATAGTGATTAAAGGAACATAACGGAGATTGATCAAATATTAGTAGCTTCAGAATTTTTACCATTATTTTTTTAGTGATTTTTAATTATATTTGTTGTTTTTTGTTCTCTTCATTCACATTAAACGAAAACCAATCTTCATGTCCAAAGAGGATTTTGAACTCAATTAGTACAGGAAGATATTTCTGAAGATTACTACTTCTATTAATTATTTTGGCTGTTATTTAATCACTCTGCCTAGTGCTTTGTAATCATTGATGTTAAAATACCTCACAGTGCACCACTTACTACTATGTCAGAATCTCTAATTAAATGAGGTTTAAAATGAGGTAAAAAATACTTACTTTTCCTTTGGCATTATGTTGAGCACCCCAAGCTGCCATAACATAAGGATCATTTACAGACACACATATAATTTCAGAAGCTCCATCTGATTTTAACTTGTCTGCATTCTGTACATATCCTGGCAAATGAGTCTTGGAACATCCAGGTGTAAATGCTCCAGGTACTCCAAAGATCACTGTCTTTTTTCCAAGTGTTAAATCACAAATATTAACTTTGTTTGCAGGTGAATCCTCAAACAAGTCCACCGACGGTAGTCTGTCTCCAACCTAAGTATGGCGATATTAATTAGAGTCAATAAGCCGGTTATTACATAATTATTGAAATAAGCAAATTAGATTACCTTTACAGTTGCCATAGCTGAATTAGATAGATGAAATAGCCTTTTTGAACTTTTTATCGAAACTGCAGTAATACCGCGAGATGCAACAAAGACTGTGGGAAACATTTGTAGGTACTTAATAATTCTTTTGACTTATTTGTACTTGAAATCGAATTCGACAAGCTTTGACAATGACAAGTGACATAATGTTGTGGATGAAATAATTCGCCTTCTTCCTAATTTGTTACCTGATTCTGTATTTAGATTAGACGCATGTTTGGCCATTACCAATAGCAAAAATGACGGTCCCTAATGACGATATTTAAAAAAAAATTAATTGAGTCTTTGAGGTAATAATATATCTAACTATTGAGCAGAGATAACGTAGCTCAGAACCCAAACTGTCCTGGCCGCTCAAGTAATGATATCTTAGAATAAAAAATACAAGGGGTAAGGGTTTAAAACAGCACATTTTGAATATGAGAATAAAAAAAATCTGCACAACTCTGGAATTGTTGTAACAAATGTTTGAAAATGTGTGCACAATGGCATACAGAAAATGCGTTTCTCTTTTTCTCTATCTTGGATAATAATGTATGTTTTGGAAATCCCAAGGTATAGAAAAACTGCACATTTACCAAAAAAAACTGCACATCCCTCAAAATTTCGCTAGTGATCCATTATTTTGCAATAAAACAGAAAAATCAACTTCTGGAATCAATTTATGGCTTGGCTACACGGGACCTGATGTCGCCGAGTCCATGGTGACCACAAACTATAATGGTGACCTGGACTTGTGAGCAGGGGGGGGACACTTAGAACAGGGCTAAACTTAAAAAAAGAAAGAGTCGCCATCTTCATCATGTTGCAGTAAACTTACTATGTATTAGTGTTCATATGTACCGTTAGATGTCTCTGTAATCGCAACTTTAATGAAGAATATAAAATTAAATGGTTAAATACTTTAATTTTAGTTACTTATATATTTTAAACATATTTATTAAATAAACATAATTTTATAAAAATTATCTTTTGACTTTTTATTGTAAACCTAATCAGCATTAATAATTACTATGGCAATCATGTTACAGAAATCTATATTTTATGACATTCTGGCAACACTAGTCACTACACAAAATGGTCGCCGCATGGCGCATCTTGCGTTTGCGCTTGTTTGTTTTGTGTGTCCATGTCGTGGTTAAATAATAGTTTTTGAGTATATTACCTATAACCGCTGAACTTGTCTAGGACGGACGCTATTTTGTGTTGTTTTATTTTGCGAAAGGACGCTATTTTGTGCTGTGTTATTTTGCGAAAGGACGCTATTTTGTGCTGCGTGTGTCAAAACAGATATAATGCGCTTTTGGATGTGAATGTAAACTAAATTAGCAGCATTAATTGTTATAATAAAGACTTAATAAAAAATTATAAAAATAAGAAATAAATAAAATAAATTGAACATTGTTGTTTTATTTATATCCAATTGTTTCATTTAACCTTTTTTCCTAGTGCCGAAATATTTTATACTAACTTTCTTGATCTGAACGAATATTCATGTGAAAATATTAACTAGTAAAATATTGCAGATGCTCCACAAGAAAGTTAACAGAATATATTTCGGTACTAAGAAAAAAGGTTAAATGAACCTCGAATAATTTAATAAGAACTAAAAATGTATAGGTATACGTAGGTAGGTATACATCGTTAGTTCCTGCAACAAAATGTAGCTAGCGCTGCAAAAGTGTCTTGGCTTAAAATTACACGAGAGGGCTCTCTTTTCCTGTAGTATTAAAGTACTCTTTGCTTGTGAGCTTGGTCTTCAGTCTCAGTCGTCTGTGTGTGTCAATATTTACTAAATTAAGACCCAACCTGTCCTGGCCGCTCAAGTAATGATATCTTAGAATATCTAAATATAGAATATATATTTTACTAAGATATACGCATTTTCTGTATGCCCTTCTGTATACATTTTCAAACATTTTTTGCAACAATTCTAGAGTTGTGCAGTTTTTTTTATTCTCATATTCAAAATGTATAGTTTTAAGCCCTACTCCTTGTATTTTTTATACTAAGATATCATTACTTGAGCGGCCAGGACAGGTTGTTAGCGCAGACAAAGAATTAGTTTTCCTCTGTATACAAGAACGTAGTCACAGAGAATGTAATCACGTTTTTTTTTCGTTGTCTCTGAACGTAGTGATTACATCGTAGACAGAGAAAAGAAGATTACCTACATTCTCTACCCAGTTTTTAGAGTATGGATTTGACAACTGTAAAAGTACTGAGCAGTACTGGCAGTGATTTTTGGAACTCACCCTCGTAACTTATATACTGGCTGCGTTCCGAAATTTACTGCCAGTACTGCTCAGTTGTCAAATTGGACACTGCAGTATGGATTTGACAACTGTAAAAGTACTGAGCAGTACTGGCAGTGATTTTTGGAACTCACCCACTGGGTATCTGCTACTGAGGTTTAGGTCAGAAGTCAGCTGTCATAACAAACACATGTCATAACAAATTTCTGCAGGTGTTTAGTTCCAAGTTCAGGTGTCACCTATATATTTCGTGGTGTTCAGTAATTTCTAAGTGTAAACTAATAGATAACTCATAATATTTTTCTATATAACTAAGCATCATACGTATTGGTTATAGTGGTTATTTTAAAAGAGGCGATCTAGGTAAGTTTGGTAAACTTTTAATTTACATAAAAAAACTATGTAACTTGAATTATTATTTTTTTTTTCTTCCCGGATACCTTTGATCTATTTTAGTCATATTTTGCAATCGGGATTTATAAGTAATAATTGTTCAAAATATTGGACATTATATTCAAAAGTTTTTGAACAGGACATCTGACACTATTTGTTTCAATATTTTAGGCTTCTGTTCTCAATGAGTAGAAACGTGAAACTATTATCAAGACTCCACTATCCGTCTGTCTTTCACGAGGCTCTATCTCATGAATCGTGATAGCTAGACAGCAGAATACTAAAATTTGTAATTTATAAGAATATTACTGAAAAAAAAACTATTACAAACATTTTCAGTCTTACTCTTTGAAATATACAGTTTGAGTAATAAATCCAATAATAAGATAAATAATAAACTATGATAACAAATACTTGTTGCTCAGGTCATTTCCGCAACTCGACGCTGTTGCGCCTGTTTTGCGTGTGGGGTGGGCCGTTTCGTCTTCTTTGTCTTCACACGTCATTCAGTTCAGCTCCTTCAGGAAAGCCAGCAGTTTCTTGCCATTGGCGCATGCCATCTGGAGCGATTCAGGGTTTCCTAGGTAGGATGTTTGTTGTGCAGCTACCCATGCATTTCACAAATAAGCACATGAGCTGCTGTTACCTCCGCCTCTAGGCAAGCTGTGCATAGAAGACTGTCCGTGACATCTATAGTAAAAATATGCTTGTTATAGTGACAGTGTCCAGTTATGGCGCCTATGATTGGGCGTAGATCAGGTTATTTTTGTTGGATCAGTTGTTTTGAGAGGCCAGGGTTGCCTTGAGGCAATACTTTCGTCGCCTGTGTGCAGTTTTCTCTACCTGCCTATAGGGCTTGGTGTTGTGTTATTGTGTGTATACTTATCCATTGTTTTAGCTTATTATGTGGGAGAGGAATTAATGGTTCTGTCCCCAATAATTCCATATTCGCTCGCTTTTCAGCTAGTCTGTCTACAGCGTCATTTCCCAAGGAACCACAGTGGCCCTTGATCCACTTCAGGGTAATCTTGTTATTCATAACTGTTTTTTCCAGTAAGTGGTGACATTCGTTAACAAGACCTGAGTTCATTTTGTGTGAGTTTAGGGCATAGAGCAC
The DNA here is from genome assembly GCA_001625245.1 of Calycopis cecrops. Classification (NCBI taxonomy): domain Eukaryota; kingdom Metazoa; phylum Arthropoda; class Insecta; order Lepidoptera; family Lycaenidae; genus Calycopis; species Calycopis cecrops. Next base: position 418,483 of record LUGF01045441.1, read on the forward strand.
CGCCTCGCTATCCTTTAGGATTTATATCTGGTATCCTTTTTTTTATGTTTATTTAATTTATATATTATGTTTATTTTTTATATGTTATGGTTGGGGATTGTTCTGGCATTTCATTTTTATTTCCGCTTGGAAGACGGTGCTGTAGACATTCACTATGTGGCTTGGTACAGGTTTAAATCCTCTGAGAATAAACCTTCGTTTGGTGCCTCAAGTATTGGGAATGTTTGTGGTATGTATCAAGGATCTTGGTGTGTGGTATCCTAGTATCTTTCCACAGCTTTAATCTTCTCGTTGTACGAAGAGGTGTAGAGGCAGCAATTCCAGCATTATCTCAATGGCAGCTGTTGCTGTTGTTTTCAGGCATCCGGTAACAGTTAGACATGCCAGTCTCTGATAACGTTGTAGTTTATCACTTGCCATAGCAGGTTGTTCCTTGCCATCAGACCACTGCAACAAAGCTTATTATTGGTCTGATAACTGCTTTGTGTAGCCAAAAAGTTACCTTAGGTGTGATGCTTCATGTTTTGCCTATCATTCTCTTACATTGCCAGAATGTAAGGCAGGCTTTGTTTATTTTCGCTTCTAAGTGTTGTATGCAGGAAAGACGGAGTACTGGAGGGTTGAGTCGGCACGGTTCGGCAACAAGGCATCTTTGGTCCATATTGTTCCGATTGATCTGTTTATAGTTTTTCTAGCCTGCAAATTATACACAAAATATGTAGTTTCATTTAATGTCACTCGCTTTTATCAACCTTGTATAGTAAACAATAATTGTGTTCTAAATTTAAAGCTTCTATGTATGCTAGAAGTGCCTTAAACTTAGGATGATAGGTCAGTCAGTGAGTAAGTGACAAAATCGAGAAACTTTGATAAGTTACAACTCTTAAACTACTGGTTCAAATTGAATGAAATTTGAAATATACCGTGCTTATACAATAGACACTTAGTTACTGAAAATTCAGTCTGTTTCTGTTTTATCTGTTCTGTTTTATCCACAACGTACCTAGTTGGCCTGAAATTGGCCTGAATTGCTTCGAGAGAAGGATGGTACGGCCCTGCCGCTTTGCCGCGCCGCACAAGGGATCGTAACCAGGGTAGGGCGGACTTATGACTTTTTTGGGTTTTTCACTTTTTTTAATGCCAATCGATAAACCTGGTAAAGCTTAATCGAAGTTGTTATGTATATATTTTTTTTATAAGCCTAGTAGATTAAACAAAAAATTATTTATGTTTTTTTTTGGATGGAGCCGAAACAAAAGAAGTATATGTTATACCCTGGGTACTATACTACACGAATGCGATGCCAATGTTTGCCTAAAGTTGCCTATTGAGGACATAATTAAATCGAAAAAATATTAAAAAAAATTATATTTTTGAACTTTGATTTTTTTTTGTGACTTTCAATCAAATATTATATTATTACCTTATAATAAGTATACATACATACAGTAACATTAATAACGATTTTATAAATTAAAAAAAAACAAACAAAAAGATAATTAGGAAATAAAATATTAAGCAGTTACAATTATAAAAAAATACGTATGTAGGTAGGTAACCTACACGTAATTACAAAGTAACTCGCTGGCACCATGATTGTCTTATAAATCATCGATATCAATAAACTGTACCTCTGGTTCCGATGGAAAATGCAGCAGAAGCTATTGGGCTGGTTTCGATCCACTATGCGCCGTGCCGTCAGATTAAGAAACTTAAAAAAGTTGTTAAAGAACGTTTGTGTAGTAAGGGATATTATAAGGTAGCAGATTACATGTCAGACACCACACCTTAGGAATAGTGCCCTCCTCCCAGGCTGATTTTGTAGAATAATTATAGTAATTTGTTTGTATATCATATATAATATGATAATGTATTTGTATTTTTATAGATTCTTCCTCATGAGGCCCGCTGAGTTTTTTTCGCCGGTTCTTCTCAGGACAGGGCTAGGATTGAACCGGTGGTAGTTATAAAATTTGACGTTCAAAAAGTGATTTGTACAATTCTATTTTGAATAAAAACATTTTCATTTTCAACCATTAAACTATGTATAAATTAATTACGTTATTATTAACTCTTTTCTGGCATACAATAAAGAAGGCATGTCTTGATTGTGTGATGTTTTTTTTGGTAAATGTGCAGTTTTTCTATACCTTGGGATTCCCAAAACATAGGTACATTATCATCCAAGTTATACGCATTTTCTGTATGCCCTTGTGCATAAATTTTCATACATTTTTTACAACAATTCTAGAGCTGTGCAGTTTTTTTTATTCTCATATTCAAAATGTGCAGTTTTAAGCCCTTACCCTTTGTATTTTTTATTCTAAGATATCATTACTTGAGCGGCCAGGACAAGTTCGGTAGAGAGCTGCGGATTACCAGTAAAGAGGCATCAGCTGTCAACTCTGATCTATCAGACTTGTTCTACTTCCACTTGGCATGTATATGTAACAGATAGGTGATACAGTGCCTCTCCCGAGTTGTGCTTAGGCGGTATCTCTGACAACACACAAACATGAGCTGAACACCATTTTTTTGTTGTTTACGGTAACTAGTAACTACTAATTAAATCTGATAACATAATTTTATTATGACAACTATAATTAAAACAAAATACAAAAAAAAAATTGCAAAGGACGTAAGCGACGCAAGTAAAGCGTGACTCTGTTCCTATTCACATTTTACACCTCATATTTTCACACCAGACCTTTAAAATCATTGTTAAGGCTTAAATAAAGTTGTGTGTGCTTTAGACCATACGTCTGAAGTAAAACTTCATACACGAAACATAACTGGCTATGAGAGGGAGAAAGAAAATGTGCGCTCCTCTTACTTGCTCTTATACCACAGGTTCCCAAACTTTTTCGTCTAACGCCCACTTTGAAAATCAGTTACTTCGTACCTCCCCCTTATTAGTTATTACACCTTGATATTCAAAGACAATTATGTATGTCGTTTCTGGCCCCTTACCGCCCCCCTCTGAGCATCTAGTGCCCACAAGGGGGCGTTATCGCCCACTTTGGGAAAGACTGTCATAAACTAATATAAGAAACGTAACTCTTTCTCTGTTTTCACTAACTTATATCTTCTCTTTGAACTTACATTCGCGTCGACCGATCACATTTTTCGTAACGGTCTCGTCATCCATCAGCTTACTCCCCAAGTCAAGCCTAAAGATGTTTTACTTCAAAAACTAAAAAACATGGTTACATTGTTTTTTACAAGGCTGTTGCGAAAGCGAGTATTTAACTGTTCTCATTATTATGCAGTACATCTACCATGATGTTCATAATGTGTTATTGAAACAAGAGCTATCTCTCATTGCTATCTATATCATTCATAACTGCGTACACACGCGAGTGTGTTTTACAAATAACTTACAAACCCTACAAACAATACTATATCTTTAAATAGATTCAACGTATGTTCTTGTAGTTTATGAAATAAAAATAATAGTACTACTAAAATAGTATAAGGGCTAGATTGAAAACTTTAAAGCTATCTTAAAAAAAAAAAAATACAATTTTTCACCCAACGGCTCAGGTTGCACAGTGACGACGTAAGGGGACGTACATGTGACGTACATCGAAGGTCGGGGGTTTGTATCCCTTTCAGGTCTTTTATATTTATCATGTGTTATATGTATATCTACTATAGTATGTTTATTTTATGTTTCAGCCTAAACGGTTTGACGGATTGAAACGTACGAGGTGTCGTTACATTAATTTTGATAACGCTAGGTACACTCCATAGTAGTACGTACCCAACGTACCTACTATTAAATAAATAAATCTATTTGAACAGTCGAGTCGAATGTAATGTAATTAGTTATTATTATGCTATGGGTAAATCTTGTAGGCGTGTTACTGATGGGAAATGATAAGGGAAGGAATTTCACAGTATAAAGGCAATCTGAGGACTCCCACACAAGTCTGAGGTGCAACGTTGCAACACGAGAACCTGCATTGCGAATACGTGCACAACGTACTTTCTGATTGCGTCCTGCGAACACGCGAATGGCTGTTCACATATTGTGTATGAACCCTTCAACAGTGAGAACCGTTCGCGAAAATTTGTCCTATAACTATACAAACGCCATTGGGCCAGTTATTAAAGTTAGTGAGTTTCTAGTGCACTGTCATCCGAATTTGACTTATTCAAGCGAGGAGGTACCTCTTACACCGTTGCGAAGTTATGGCTATGCTGCGTTTCCTGGATTATTCGGTTCGAACATGGGATAAATGTTCTTTTAACCGTCATCTGCAGCACTAAAATTAGTATTTTTTAATGATCGTTAACCCTCACATGAATGTATCCGCGGCTTAGACTTGTAAATGATATAATGACCGTACCGATAAGGATTCTCGCGCCAGTACACACCGCGCTGTCCGCTCCTAGCACTCGTCATTCATTCCGTTGCGATTCACTTTCAGAGATATAGAAATATTGTGTACAGTTCGCATAGTTAGTGTATATTAGTGCTATTTGAAATATAAAAAAATAATAATTATTACTTAATTATTATTAGTGCCCAGTTTGTAGATATATTAGATACCTATTAACGATAATTCGGACATGCCTCGATAGGTCCCTGCGTATAGGTATTCATCGTGTGCTAAAACTATATAAATCAAGTGTTACATTACTGTAAGTATTTGTTAACTATGCACCACAAAGTCTGAAAGACAAATTTTTTACTATTATAATTTTAAAAATTTGCTACATATGTCATATCTGGTAAATGTGTACGTGGGAGGGTAGGTAGCCTTATCCTATAGACCCTTAGATGTTCTTAGCTATAAATGACATGTCGCTTCAAGGATCGAAGGTTTTGTACCATCGTGCATCGGGATGTATAAGTTTAACACTAATTTTGTATGAAATATACTAGAAATGTAGGATTGTAATTATTTTTCAGTGTTATAATTGACCGATTTTCATATTTATTTGTACTGTAAGTCATTTGTTTTTGTAAAATTCTTTGATTCCAAGTCATCGGAAAGTACCATATGGCATATACCTAGGTTCTAGTTACCGTGTCATCGCATACGAAATATGCACGTAAACTTCCAATACGGTAGTAAATCGGGAGAATTGGTTACAAAAACCATTCCAAAGTCATATGTATTTGCAGGTCACTTCATCACAAGCTATACAGGACCTGCTCAGCCTTATTGAGGACCTGAACGGCTCGATCCTAAGAGAAGTTTTCTCGCACCATAGAACAAACTATTAACCAACCAATTTCGGGAGAGAGCAATATGCGGTTCCCATCCTCGTTTGTTGCCCTGTGCGAGGAACCGCCTTCTTCTCCTACTCTTAAATCTCATCAGATCCCATAAGAGAGGCACAAAGAGTAGCCCCTTCAGTTCAAATGACTTCGCCCGAGTGCCTGGGTTCATTTATGGCTTCTGAACTCCACCGNNGCCACGACCGCGACTTAAAGCACCGTGATGGCAACGCCTGATTTAGACTTCGGCGGCCTATAGGCGGGGCATGCGGTGGAGGCCCTCAAATTGGTTGTAGTTAACTGTTGAAAGTTTCTATTAAGGTGAAGTTAGACGAGAGTAACCGAAGAAGATAACGAATAAGACGCTGGCTGATCGCGAAGATGTTTAGATGTTACCTTTTCTCGCTCAATAAAAAAAAATAAGTTTTTCGAATAACTTTGTAACAATACTAGTTATTTTTTTGTTGCTACTGAGCCGATTTTTTTATGGTGTGGTAGCAACCCATAGGCAACTCCCTATGTTGCCAATGCATGTTCGCCATTTAGCAGCTACATAAATGCCGAGGCGCGTGTGGTAAGTATCGGCCCATCGAATTATTGTGAGGAGAGGAACATTTGATGTGTTAGTTGCAACGCAAAGCGAAGTGATGTGATGTTTATCAAACATACGAACAGGTATTGAAACAAGCAAGGCGTTATCGCTTTGTAAATTCTTTCAAGTGACTTGCAGATCTAGATATTAGTAGGTTGATAGTAGATACTACGGGAGCTGTTATTTGTTGCCTGCGCGATATTTAATAACATATTATATACAACAAAGACAAACCTTGATCGAATTAAAACGATTTTTGTGAAAACTAGCCCCTGCTATAGGTACATGTAGAAGTGGCGAATTCCAACCATTGCCGGCTTAGGGTTTAAGCCCTTAGGTGAGACTCGACACATAAACAGTGTTACTGTTTTGAGATACAGCTTGGTGACAAACAGACGGACAGTGTAATCTTAGTAGTGAGGTCCTGATTTTACCCTTTGGGTACGGAACCCTAATTATTACGATCACACATTATCAACCCATCTATACTTGACTGATAAATTATTATAATCCATGTTACAATAGCTTTGTTTTCTATACTCGTATTATCGGATAAAATTATTGCAATAATGTGCCTACTCTCACGAAATACCTACTCGTGAAAAATGTGTTATTGACACGACATTCTATCGTCTTAAACTCATTATAATGACTTGAATCACGTCAACTATCAGATTGTGATAATTGCATAAAATAAAAAATGTAGTTCGACTAACTTTACCTAGTATTATGTTTACAGGGTTGATAAGAGCGAGAGGCATAAAATGAAACCACATATACTACAAGTACCTAAAGTTAATCCGAAACTATTAAAAAAAAGTTTACGACAAGTACTTATACGAAAATACTTTTTTCAAACAACTTAAATAGCGGAAAAATGTTATCACTCTTTGTACCGGGCGGCTACAGCGAGCGCGGGGTGAATGACCCCGGCCGGCCATAGTCGGCGACAGCTGCTATACAGCGTGTACGAAGTGAAAAAAACGCTCCTATTTCCCAACTTAAAAATAAAATAAAAAACAAACAACTCCACTGTGTAAAATATACGTATAATAAAACAGCTATTAAAAGGATTAACATAAGACCTAAGTTGTTTATTATGTGTTCTACTCTGTCGTTTTTTGTTGTTTTTTTATTTTGTTTTACATTGATATTTTGATAATATACCGCATATGAAAATGTCTGATATAACCGATATCTTTACGAAACAATAAACCTAGCCCACACACGCGCCAAAATTTAAACCGTGCTTTCTTCCAGATTAATGTATACCTACTCAAGATGGCTACAGAGGAAGAACCAGATGCGCTCAAAATATATTGGGATCATTTCTTCAAGTCTGAAACGGGAACTTACGAGGTGACACACTTTATTTTGTACGCTAGTCGATTGAATCAACGAATGAGTATCTAAAATAATTTTGTATTTCTCAGAAGTCAACGTGGTTGGAATTGTTCCTTGCAGAATTCATAATCCGACTCAACAATGGTGCTGATCCAAAAAAGCTGATAAACTTTTGGTACTTATTTTCTTTAATTCTTATTTATTTTAATTGCATACTAAGTTTAATTTCAACATGCTACTTCAGAATTTGCTTGTGTGAAAACTTGAGCAAAGCAATTTCGAAAAATTTCATACGATGTCCGTTCACGGTGCAACATTACTTTGACGCAACTTTATCACAAAAACATTTCTAGTAAGTTATGATTGTATGCTAAATTGCTGAATAATGTGGTTATCGCCGGAAGTGCCATTATTAACATACATGAAAATCAATTGTAGATATTTCATAGTTTAAACGTTTGAAATTAGATGTAGGTATATGTAGATGATAGAAAAAATATTTATGTGTATGTATAATAGTACCACAAAAATAAGTTACATCGGCTTCCATCGTTGACGCAGAAGAGTGCAAGATAGACGTGAGCTTAAGCTATCTCGCTCGCGATATCTGTGCTGCTATATACTATGACAGCTGACTTCGGGCTAAGTAACTGGCGAGTGGCAATAAAGCCGTTTGACCAATGTGCGAATGAGTATTTCTCGTGCAAAAATATTGTCTGGTGATTGTCTGAAATATTTCCGCGCCTTTCAGAAAACGTATTCTGCGCAGGTACATCGGTGTAACTTATTTCCGTGGTGCTACTATACATATTTTTCTTGATCTTGGCGGGATTTGAACTTGTTCAGGATATTTAGCACCTGTCTGTGATTCCGTAGTTCACTGAGCGGTGTGGTGACCCTGGTGGGATGCGAGCTGCTGTGCGGCGTGCACCGCGTCAGCTCCTCCATAAGCACACACGGCGTGGGGCTCACCCGAGATGACCACACAGAGACGGAACGAGCTGAGAACACAGAGCGTCTGCCTATAGGTAACTAAAGGGAAAATACCACTTTAATTTCTTATAGGTCGCTTTGCGAGACATCTAGTTGATGATGACAATGGATAATACCATTTGTTCGTCTTGTACATGGTCCTATGGGCATTTTTGATTATGGAAGTGTAAGCAACTGCAAAGCACCCTGGTACGAGATTATTTTTTGTTTTGCGGGGAAATACATTTGCGCGTTATCGAGAGATGTCTGGGACTCGCAAATCAACCGAATACCTTCGTGATACCTGCGTGTGCCAACAACGACTACCAATACTAGTATCTGTTAACAACAGGGCACTTCGACGACTGGCCAGTGCCTTAGAAGGGACCAGACTCCAACAAAAGTGCGACTAAGCTGACTACTTAGATCATCCTTATCGGAACTGTACAATGTAGTGAGCTTCCCATCCTGACCCTGACTTAGGGAAGCGGCATAAATTGAGACGCCCGAATCTGTCGCCTGCGTGACGGGCCATCCAAGTACTCGTCCGAGCAGCTTCTCTACCTATATAATTCGCTGCATAAAGCGTAGCCTTGACTTGTTGGCAATGAGGGCACCCACCTATTGTCATGTCAGCCGGATGAGAACGTCATATTATCTTCACCCGGCTTTGTTAGTAATTCGATTTTTAGGGTTGAGTAGCCAAATGGCAAAGAAAGAAACCCTTATAGATTCGTCATGTCTGTCCGTCCGTCCGTCCGTCCGTATGTCACAGCCTTTTTTTTCCGAAATTATTGGGCCTTCGTAGTTCCAGTTTTGTACTTTGATGTGTTCTGTCAACAGCTATTTGAATTTTGAATAAGAATCGGTTATTCGGTCGGCCGGGTTTTTTACATATTCAATTAAGATTTTTTTTTAATGGGTAAAGGGGCAACTGCAGTTGGGGCATTTTTATGACTATCAAATATCGATGCCCGAAGACATCCGTGTACAGATTATACAGATGCGTCGCCTTTATTCCTCCTCCCCTGCATGAACCACCAGCTATAAATAGTTATCTAATGAATTAATAATACCTATTGTTTCCGGTTATGAGTATCTATTGCTAAACATATAACTATACCTAGTAATTGCGTCTTACGTAATGTTTGTGTCCATATTGCGACATATTACAGACGTAAACTGGCAAGAAGTATGAACTGGAATCTAGATCATCATCATCATCAGCCTATTGCAGTCCACTGTTGGACATAGGCCCATAGCACGCCACTGGCCTCGATCTCTGGCTATCCTTTCTTACTTCCTGCCCACAGCTTTGCGTATGCCGTCGCTACGTATAGTCACGGGGCGTCCTAAACCACGTATTTACTTGTGTTCAGGGATAATGTGGCTTTTTCGATTCCCAGAGTAAGTTGCCAGTTTACAGGGATGGGATTTAGAGTGCTTTTTGCGTGTTATTTTTTACTGCATTCAAAGGCTAATCTTTGATGTTTTGCATACATGAAACAAACGAGCAGCAGGAGCCATTCACTGATACTTGCTTACTATGCCTTACTAACACTAACGCCCATATACATCCATATGAAACACGACAATATAGCTCTGACGTCATATGTGAGCGGCGTGTCATTACTGTCTCCCCGGTCGTACGAGCCCAAATATGCTTTAATGCTGGAAGGGCATAACCTCTTCAATTTTTTCTTTTTTATTATGTAAGTGGGAAGTCCCTAGCCAGTAGTATCGGGCAATTTCGGCTGCATGAAAGAATTGCGCAACTTTACTGCTGTAAATCCTGTGCCATCATGCCTTCACATGATGGCATACAATGACACAGAAAGTAACAGAAACATGGGATGTAAACGACCCACGTCCTGCTTGCGCGTTGTTGCACTGTTCTGGCGGCTAATGTCTTATAATGTTACACCAGAGGAGAGGAGCGAGGAGTGCAACCGCGCCACGAGCCTGTTCTCGCGCAACAACGCGCAGTCCGCCACAGAGACGCTGCGCCGCTTCGTGCTCGCCGGCGTGCCGTGGCGCTGCCTGCTGCTGCTGCGCGCGCTCGGCGTCGAGGTTAGATGTTGATGTAAAAATGTCGCATATATCTCTCTCTTTCACTCTCTAACGCCGTGGACTGGCAACTTGGTTAAGGCGGCGGGGAGCCGCTGGATAGGTGGCCTACAAGTGGCGTGACCGTGACCTATGACGATCTATGGGGAAGGTTATGTCCGGCAGTGGATGTCCTCCCGCTGATGCTTATGATGACGATGATTATATCGTCTTTAAATTCACTCGGGTACTTGCACTTTCCATCTAAACTACCAGCTGAAACCTATACTTTACCTGCGGGATGGTGCTTAGAGCCGTGCCATATCAACGACAAGTACCGACTAGCGAGCATGGGTTACGCCGTGTGCATACATTTTGACGCGAGCGCCTTATTTCCTTTCACGCGAAAAGTACTGAACGGATTTGGATAAAGATTATAATAATCTGGAAAACATAAACCTTGCTTATTGTACCAAAGGGAACCATCCCTTGAGGTAGATTTAGTGCTTGTAAAACGGACTAGTCCACAACTAGTACTTATAATAAAAAAATCGATTGCATTCGATAGCACGCGCATGATAACACGCAAAAACTAAACAGATTTGGTTATTTCTTACCCCGAAATCCGAATAAATGAAATTTTTCTTTGGAATAGAATTTAAGCGGGTGTGACCGCGGGGAACGGCTAGTGTAACAGTAATGCAATATTGTTTACATTTAGACGATGTAATAACATGATGTTATAAATTTATCTGACGTGCCAAAAGTGTAATTCTAGCAATGCACATTAATAGTAGGACAAGTGTCAGTGGCGATAACCGCAGGTCGCCTGTCCCCATATCGATAGGCCACGACTCGATGTGAACTGTGCGAATTAATTGCTACATGTTCACAGGAACTTGTGTCAAGAAAGATAAAATGACCCTCCTTTACAGACGGGTAAAGATGGTGATAGATTCTTGAGTCACGTAGAGCTAGTGACAGTTATAACCGCTTAATATACTCTGTATACATTTTTAGTGATGATAATAAGAATTTTAAGACATATTAGGATCAAGTCCCTGGCTATCTTTTACCACCTCCATAGTGCCTTGTAATCTAAAGACGGAACGTTTTACCAAATTATATCGAGGGCGTTTGATCCTCGATTTGTTCTCAACTATAATTAACAACTAAATAAAGCTATAATTGTATTACTATTTAAGTGTACATTAAAGATTAGACTCCTACGTTCAGGTTCTGGTCCCTGAATGGAGGGAACTCTTTTACGCGAGCCTTCATATCTGCTGTTGCTACTTAATTAAGGAAATGGCTGCTAGTAGCCTACGCCTTAGTAGCCTTTCAGGAGGATGAAGGGCGAATTTGCATACATGGACGATATGGAGTCGGTAGTAACCAAATGGCTCCGGTGATGGTTTTTACAAAGACGGAACGTAACCTTTACCAAATTTATAAGGATTTACCAACAGCGTAAGGGACAGACGATTGTCTTCGTCAGGCTATAAAATATACATAAGGCGGTTTATCTGTCGCAGTCGATCATATAAATCGCCTTATTACATTAAGGCTAGCCGTTTTGTATTGCGGCGGGTCAACCATTAGTCAGATTTTCATTGTGAGTCATTCTACAATGTGAAGGCTCACGTTCAGTCGCATTGTACTTCTTTCACATTGAAAGTTGATTATATACTTACAAAATGAAACATTGTTTAAATGAAAATCAATTTTAAAACATCAGGATTATTTTTCTTTGAGATCAAACTAGATGCCTTCTTGAGTATTAACGTAATAAAAGTTTGATCGCTCATTGAATTTACAAGTAGCCTTTTTTTTGGGTACGCAGGGGAGTACATTTACAAATGATTCTTAGGAGCTCGGGTGGCCCTAGACCTTTGTCGGACTGGACACTTGGTATAAAACTGACTAAACCCCGGCTGTAATTGAAGGGAAGGCGGCGATTGTAGTAACTGTTGATGCCTGATGATTGATGATGATTGTACCTTTACGTACGATACCCAGGAGCCCGGGTTGCTCAACTGGGTACAGTATTGGGCTCGGCAATTGGATTGCCCCTACCGATTAAACCCCTGCGGGTGGCGGTGCCTGGTGGTCCCGGATCTACAAGCAACAGGATCACTCCAACGACAGACTGACCTCGGCGAAACCTTCTCCTTGACTGTCCGGCTTCCTCTGAACAGTCCCTACTACGACGTGGAACAGTGAAATGGAGTCAGGTTCCCATTCTGATCCCTGGGCCTTCTACTCCAAAGTGCCGCGCCACCAATGTCCAAATCGGATCCGCTACTCATTAAAAACCACGCCGCTCTCTGCTGATTCAGAGAGACGGGTGGAGAACTCCGAGTCGAACTGCTCTTAGTCTGGCCTCTCCCTCCAAGCCTGTACAGTGTACATTATAGGTAGCCGTGTCCATCCTAACCTTGAGGATCATAGGGGCACGCAAGCTCCCCCACCACGGCAAAGTGGCAGCATCTTTAGCAATATTCTTAAAGTCAAATTTTTTATATCAATATTATTGTATAGGATTCCGCTTATTGCCAGAATACATAGCCTCTTTACCGGGTCAGAACTATAAATTGTTAAAATGGTAGATTATTGCTCGCTTTAATCACAACTACTATATTGCCGTAACGTAATATGGCGATGTATACAATCTGACTTCGACATATATATTGTACAATATGTCCCTCCTAATATTAGCGCCAATACCGTCCGATCTATCAGATACTATAAGGTCAGAGGTAGATAATAAACAGGCTAATAGCATTGACTATCTGACAACGTTTGTACATGAATACGTCGCGCTACGAGTTGTATTTAATAATTCATCATCACTATCATCACATGGTTATCGATCAATAAACAAAAAGGAAGAAATCAGACCTGGAGATAGCCCGTTCTGTCCTCTCTATGCCCTTCCGAAAATGAGCATTTAACATTGTCAACGTCACTTGCCTAAGAGAAACATCAAGGATGCAGGCTGCATGTGGAGTTAGCTAATTCGTATTGAGCCAGCCACCGGTGGCTGTTGCTGATAGATCTGGTACAACCCACCACGGTGACGAAAAGTTCTTAAAGTGGTTTAGAATAAAAATATTTAAAACAAACAAGACTTATAAAGTTATGCCCTAGGAATAAAATCATTACAATAGCCAGGATCTATTCAAGTTTGATTTCATATCATAACATACTATCCTCGTCTGATTACGTGAAGACTTGTACAGCAGTTGAACCCATAAGAGTGGAGTTTTATATCCTTTACTGATAATATTCATGTTGAATTAAACATCTCATTTGTCTAGTCACTAGTGGATGCTTCCCGTATACTAGGTGCCGAGTTTTGTAATGCGAACCAAAGTGGTTTTAGGACTTTTCTAGCTCAAAAAATAGCCAAAAGAATTTTATTGAAACGAGACTACAATGTTGCATAATTAATAATCTAGAAATCAGTAAATCAGGCTTAAATATTATGTACCTTTTTCACTGTAAATAATTAGGTGCTTTAATTACACTTATTACACTTGAGTAATTCAATTTACTAATTTGTTTACGAATAAATGCAATATAACAATGTTATGAATTATTATTTTTCACTTTGACGAACTCTTAAAAAGAAAAAACTAAGGTAGGTTATTTTCAAAAATTGTTTGAATAGATAAAATATAGTTTTATATATAGGTACTACATAAGTAGATATTTGTACAATAGTACCGACCGTAGGAATGTAACCTCGGAATTATGAAAGGTTAGCCGAGTTATCAAATTAGTAAAAACAATTACGCCAAGTAAATTAATTGAAATATCTAGAGGTAGCTGACCTAACCTACCAACTACTACATTTCTTCCCGGGTGGCAAACGTGATGTAATACCTACTCTGGCATTGCATGTACATACATTTTTTTCTCCTAGCTGCGTTGGTAGTGTGAACTTTTGTCTTTTGGTTTTCCTTCTTCACAGGAACAGTTCATACTTTAGGCATAGCGAAGCGGAAGAAAAAGAATGTGTGTTGAAGAAATGATAAGTTAAACTATAGGTTAGTTTAAATTATCTCTTCTGTTGATTTGAAATATATAAAATTACAATTCTTTAAGTTGACAAAAGCTTTATTACTAAAATTTTATCTATATTTATATCATAATGTAAGGAAATAACTTTTCCTTAATACTAAATGTTTTCTGTCTCTATTTCTTTCTAACTTTCAGCGCTAGCCGCTGCAGGTTAGAGTGAGAGAGGAGGAGCCTGCCTGTTACTGCCGTATATGTGAGAAAGGGAAACCATATGAACGTGCGCCGTACAGCGTTACGTAACGAATCGGTTTATCCTCCCATAACAAATTATCACTTTAAGAACGTATTATGTCAACTACAATACTTTTACATATATTACGATTAACACCGCTGTTCTGTTGTGCAGGGCTTGTCATGCTGTCGGCAGTTGAGCTCGGTGCTGATATGGCTGGTCGGCGAGCTGGGTACCGAGGGACCCCGCGAGGCCTCCACCACCAGCTCGGAAACCCTGGCGGCCGCGTCGCCCATGGCCCCTTCGTCAGCTGATCAGAGGCAGCAGATTCATGAGCTCTTCTCACGACGGTAATTGAAATCCTTTATCTACATCTATGCGTCTTCTTCTTATGTCAGTATAAAGAGAATTTTTTTTGTATGTTTGAATAGGTTCCGCACTACAAAAGTGATATAAAATAAAACCGGCCAAGTGCGAGTCGGACTCGTGCACGTAGGGTGCTGTACCATTATCTATAAAAAAAACTTGGTTTTTCATAGTTTGTATAATGAACGACAAAGTTGTATTAGCGTTTTTACTTTTTTTTTAGTTCTAAAATCAGTATTAAAACTTTATACAGGGTTGATAAGAGCGAGAGGCATTAACCGAAACCACATATACTATAAGTGCCTACAGTTAATCCGAAACTATTAAAAAAAACTTTACGACAAGTATACGAAAATACCCTTTTCAAAAAAGTTAAATAGTGAAAAATTGTTAACACTCTTTGTACCGGCCGGCTACAGCGAACACGGGGTAAATGACCCCGGCCGCTCATAGTCGGCGATCAGCTGCGATACAGCGTGTACGAAGTGAGAAAAAACTTTAAAAAATTCCTGTGGCTTAAATATTGCTCCAATTGATCTGATTTTTGTGGTGTGTCTTGGAAATAATACACTAAATATGCGGTTTAATTTAATGCCTCTCGCTTGTATCAACCTTGTATAACGTAAACTAACGTTTGAAAAATATACTAAAAAAATCTTATGAAGATTTAGTACCTACAACTATTCCACTAAGGGCGGTTATCGGGTACCTAGCTGCCTATTAAAGTCCAGGTTTGCCTTCTAGGAACTTTAGGGACAGATAAGGCAGAAACAGATTCAAAAAGTGAGGACTAATATGGAGGAGAATTAATATAAAGCGTGTTTGGTAGTTAGGAGTAGTAGCTACTTGACACTATACTAGTACCTTATCTGTGAATCCGCTTCTTAGTTTCCAATGGAGCGATTTTTTAAGACAGCATGAAGAAATAATTATCACCAATTAAAAATAATTAAGTCCATTTATAAAAAGAATTAATTAATGCAGGTTGCCAAAAAAGACTTGTAGAGATAAGCTTGATCACGTAAACTTTGTTTTTTTTTCATACATTCATTTCCAACTAATTAACTTGCTATATACATGAAAGCAATGTCTTACAGAAAAATATTAATGTTATATACGTATGAATGTATGTAAATGTGTATAATGGCATTTATCAGGTATAGCTTTTTATATAACCCTTAGATATAAGGAGTCCTTTTTATATAAATAGTTTATATTGCTTTTTCACCACACCTCCTCAACCATTTTAGTCCGTAGATCAAATCAATGGTTGGCAAAGAATTTCTTTTACAAAGATAATCTTAAAACTTATACCTAAACTAAATTTATTAACTACAAGACTGTCACCTTTGCCACACGACTAGAGTATAGTTACAGTAGCGTTACGTTACGTTTCATTTGATTTTATCGTCGCATTTTTTTCATAGCGCACGCCTTAAATCGTTTCTCCAAAAAATATGTTGTAAAATCGCATTCGTTTTTGTTTCAGTATATGGTCTAAACAGAAGTCAACTGGCAGCTTGGGTACAAAGCAACCCACTCCTTCGAAGGGTTTTATTTCGGGAAGGTAGTTCTTATTTAATTCTATAATATTTTGTGACAGACAATAAGATAAAAAATATTTTGGTTGCAACTGGGAGGTATCTCTCTTATGAGAGTTATGCTCTTCCGTTACTTGTGAATCTCTGGTGCCCCATTGGAGAAGACAGAAGAAGGAAGTCATACATCACACGTCTGCATGACAATTATGCGAATGCCTATGGGCATTGGTAGCCATCAAAGGTATACATAAAGGTACTACTTAGGTATACTACTTATATAAAAAAGTTGTATGATGTCCTAAATTATATCCGTTACAACCGATACAATCCATTCCAATGGTTTTGTGGTGCATAATTATTAACAAACATATAAACCAAAGACACCACGAAGCTTTAAGTGGTGTGGGCTCAATGGGTGGGAATACTTTTAGTATTGGTCCATGGAGGGGAGGAGAAAAGAGGGCAACGCATCTGTATAACCTCTATGCGGATGTCTATGCGCGTCGGTAGTCATGAAAATGTCTCGCGACTGCTCGTTTGCCACTGCTGCTTTCTTATACTACTTATAAAAAATACTTAGCATTTTCTACTAAGTATTTTTTTATAAGGACCCCACATCCCACACATATTTAGGTGTCAGTATTGCTATAAATAAATTAGTAAATATATTGGGATTCAGGATACTGCAGATCGCGCTACACTACCTAAAACTGAAATTGAAAAAAAAAGAAAAACTTTTTAAAAATCGATAGCTAAAACTATGGAATTACATATTAAAAATTAACTATCATCTTTTTATTGCAGACATTCAGGCCAATCAAAACGTTAGTAAGAATTTACTCAATCTATGTAATGTTAAATAGTAAATTTACTACGAAATACACAAATTATTGAGTCTTACCAAATTTAAAAACATTAATTAATTTAAAAATAATTCCTTAATAACAACGTTATCATTTACCAAATAAATATTAATTAAAATTAAGTGATATCTACTACTTATTGATAACTATGTGATGAACGCTCACCACAATCAGAGTACAATATATCACAATGCTTAATTGAAACTAAACGATTATTTAGGTATTATAAGTTAATGAATACCATACCATAATATACCATATTTGTCACCAGGTTGAGTCACAGTTTTCGCACGAAATTGGATTTGGAAGGCAAAGCGAAACACAGATCAGCGGTCCAGTCTGAACAGTCGTCTGACACTGGCGACTCCAACGACGACCTGCAGATGATAAACCGGACTGTGTCCATCAAAGTGTACTCCCCGAGTGACGACTTCGACTACTTCAATTTGGCGAAACCTTCCTCTAACGACTACCCCAGCACCCCAGCTCTTTACTCCGATCCGTATTATTCTCCACGTAAAGCGAAACCCAAAGCAGAAGACTATATGACTGATAAACATAGACAAATTATAAATTCAGAGATAGGGACTTTTGAGTTTACGCTTATAATAACCGACTTACTGCAGCAGCTGTGCAAAGCCGAGAGCAGTCTGTCCGGCTCCGAGGGATCACAGATTTCGATGCAGTGCATTAATTTCTCATTGAAAAACCTATGTTCTCTTCAGTTCGGATCTTTGCCGGACCACACGACGGCGTACAGGACGCTAGAGACATCTCGTGTGAAACTTGCTCTCACTGAGCTATTAATTGTGTCCCTGGATCAAGTGTTGATTCATTCTGACTTGTGTGCCAAGTTAATAAATAATGGAATACTGCCGATGTTGTTGAGACTTCTCGAAGATGTTATTTGTAAATCGAACGTAAAGTATGGAATCAGAGTTGAACGCCAAAATCGTGCCAAAATTTTAGATGTATCGAATGAGACTGAATCTAAGAATTTGCTCTATTTCGTATTCGGAATAGCGTATAGTATTACAGCATTTTTTCACTGCCTGCTGATGCAATGTAGATCCGTGGACAAACTAAGAGAATTCACGGATCAGTTCAAGTTGTACGGAGAGTGCTTCAAGGGAGGCCTGCTCAAGGAGTGCATTGAACTAATGATACGACTGCCAGGAACTGACCAAACAGAAACGGTGCTACTCATAAAAAAGTTAATAGAATCCATAGGCAGGCTCATTAGCGCGATGAAGAGAGTAAGAAGCGAAGTTATACATTCCGCTGCTTGCCCAAAAAACAGACATAAGGCGTGCCGTCAGAGAGTGGTAGCGGGGATGCATCATCATCACGACATCCTCGGAGAAGCTGGATCCGGTCTACCGATCCCGTCCTCGTGTTGCGTCTCTATATTATACGGCACCTTGGTATCACTGGTGCCAGACGAGGAAGTAGCCGCACACAAAGTGTTGAGAAATAAAATTCTTAGCGTTATGCTGAAATGCGGTGTCTGTTGCTGTATATCACCAAACTTTCTAATGGAGAGCATAGTGCGGTTGATGCTAACGCATCACACGGTCGCGTCCCACTGTCTGCATCTACTCGAGCACACGGTGTATGGAGACTTGGGGGCCAGCGTTCTCATTCCACGAGTAACCGACCAGCTGCCTTGCTCCATCTGTGAGCAGAGCGACGGAAACCGGGACCTCGGTAGAAAGTACTGTTCCCACGGTGTCAGCCCGATTGATAGAAAGAGCGTGTGGTCTTTTCTAATACACTACAATTCCCTGTTACAATTAGACAATCACAATGACGTGTTGCACGCCACCGTTGGACACCTTCTAAAAGTTACTCCAAAGTGTAGAACTGAGATGAAGTACGAGTTACTATTCAGCGTCATCTATCCAACCTTCATCGTTGCTAAACACCGGTACATCATGAGGTCCGAGGAGACCGCATACTTCCTGACAGCATCATGCTTGAGCGTGTTTGCTAGTCTACTTAACACGGTATCATTTGCCGAGCAGTTTATCCAAAAAGGAGGCCTCAGTTATGTTCTCGAGCTGGTCGCTCTTCCCGAGTTTTCAAACCGATGCTGCGCGATCCTTGAAATCGCCATCGTTGTTGAAATATTCAAACTCACAAAAGAAAACGAGGAGATGACACACTTCAGGGAGATGAGATCGCTGGCGTCGGTCCGGATGTTGGTCAAGTCGTTAGTGAACGTGACTGATAAGTGCCAAAATATATACAAAGAGAAAATTTCTTCAGAGAAATTCGATGATCTATGCGATTTGGTCAAAGTCAGGGAGGCGCTCGGGTGGGAGAACGTCACGGAAGCCGAGCAGGATGCGACGGAAGCTTGCATGTCGCCGTCCTCTGGGGAAGATGGTAACGATCTTATCGAGGTGCTGAAAAACGCGTACACGTTTTGGAAATGCTGCGCTGGGCTGTGTCTTTACAGTCCGTGGTTCAGAAGATGGGTGTCCCGCGGCGCGCTGCTGCTGCGCAGCATTGCGCTGCTGCGGCTGCTGCTGCACCGCCTGTGCGACGCTGATCCCGCTGACGCTGTCGACTTGGATGACAAGGAAGCTCGTGCGCTCATCAAGATTATGGAGGCCCTTCTCACAGTGCAGTTTGCAGTAGCAGGTGAGCATTTCTAAGCCGTTCATTTTTTATGGTATAGGAGGACAAACGAGCAGTCGGAGCCATTTACATGACTATCGACCCCCATAGACATATGCATAGTGGCTATACAGATGCGCGGCCGTTCATTCTCCTCTCACGACCATGGGCCACCCGTTAAGTTTACATACCGCATCATTGTAACTTTTTCTTAATTTTACTCTTTTGAGAGAGATATGATAATGATAAACTCGGCAAAAAAAATATTTTTGTAACTTAAATTTTGCCAAAATAAAACATCATTTTTCTCATGATAATAAATGTGGAACAACTTCAGAAATTTACTCATTTATTAACACGATATTCGATTAATAAAATCACCAAAAAAAATAAACATACTATCTTAGATTTTATTTAATTAAATTTCAAAGTTACTATTGAATTACGCCATGTAAGTCTTTATAAGCTCACAAATATTTTTATTGTTTAAGTCAATAAAAAATATTTGTGCTATGCGGAACCAAAGTTGATCTTCAATCGATTATTTCCATTTACGAGTAATTTGCCTTAAAAAAACTCAATTTCGGCACTTTTTACCGTTAGCGCCCTTAACAGGTTTCATGTACAGTGCATCATGTATTGATATTAAGATACGTTACTCGTTGTCGCAGCAACACCAGTGTATATTATTAACATTTTGTGGATAGCGTAGGTATTTTCGAAATTGTATGGAAGCGTAGTATCTTTATGAAGTAACCGGCTTCCGCCCGCGGCTTCGAACGCGAAGATTTCGAACTTAAAAAGTGATTCAAAGTTTTAACTTATTATGTTATTTTGATATGAAAGCTATATTACTGTAAAGTTTCATGAAAATCCGTTCAGTAGTTTTTGTGTGAAAGAGTAACAAACATTCGCATTTAGAATATTAGTAGGATCAGTAATAATGTCTTATTGTACCTACCTACTGATACATAATATAAGTACATTCTGATTCTTGACAATAGATGACAGTATTATGATTACCTGCCTACTTATATCGTCATCAAATTGAATATTTGGGCTACGTTAAATATTTAAACATTAAAATAGCTATTAAATAAATAAATAAACATTGCATTTTAAATTCTGAGAAGCTCTTTGCAAAAATTTGGTAAGCATTAGAATATGTGGTTTTATATTTCACCTTTTTATTTCTTTATTTCCATGGAATCGAAACGGGTGAAGCTGCGTGGTGCAACTAGTGATATATTTAGACAGATACGAGTGAACTGAGACAGGTTTTGATTTCTGCGAAACTGGTCGTTTTGCTGCGAAATTTATGTTTTTATGTAAATAAATACCGTACGGTGGTTTTACTTTTTAATTTCCGATCCGTTTTTTTGCACGCTTTTATTAGCTTGGCCTGTATATATGGTATGTATATATAGTAAAGACAGTACGTATGTATGGCGTGTATGGTATGTATGGTAAACTTAGTTTTCATCGGCTTATAGAAGTCTGATCAACTTTAAACCTTGCACACGTCTTAAGGACCGATGACATGCAATAATTCGATAAAAACAATATTATTATCCTGATTAGGTTCATCAGAATTATACAGACGAGCGAACGACGGTAAACTACGCTTGCTTGCCTTTTCGTACTATTTGCTTGTGGCACTTGGCTCAGCACAGATAGGGTCAGACTCATTTTCAAAATAACTGCGTTCTCAAAATGTAATAAACTAAAAAGTAAAAATAAATTGTAGTTTTACAACCTATTATACCTATACAAGGTTGATACGAGCGAGAGGCATTAAATTTAACCACATATACTATAAGTGCCTATTGTTAATCCGAGACTATTAAAAAAAAGTTTACGACAAGTATACGAAAATACTTTTTTCAAACAAGTTAAATAGCGAAAAAATAAGGAAAACTTGTAAACACTCTTTATACGCGCCGCCGCGGCCGCTCGGTAAGGTCGCTAAGCCTCGAACGGGGTGGATGACCCCGGCGGACTATAGGCGGTCGGGCGCTCGAACAGCTGATGGTACAGAGTGTACGAAGTGAGAAAAAACTTTAAAAAATTCCTGTGGCTAAACTATTGCTCCGATCGATCTGATATTTGTTGTGTAGCCTGGAAATAATACACTTCATATGTGGTTTAATTTAATGCCTCTCGCTCGTATCCACCCTGTATAACCTTTATAATTTGTTTTGCCTTTGCCTTTACAATTGAGGAGGAAGGAGGCAACGCTTCTGTATAACATCTATGCGAATGTCTATGGGCATCGGTAGTCATGAAAATGGCTCCGATGGCTCGTTTTTCCCCCTTATATATGTACATATATATACTATAATATAATATACCTATATATAGTATAATATAATATTATACTACACTATATATAATAGGACTACATACTATATACAGGGTTAGTTTTTGGTCATCGGCCATATTTAAAAATAAGGAAATAAACATCATTTCAAGTGTGTTTTCATTTTATCGTCTTATTTGTAATATTCTGTTACATAAACATCGATTTGAAACGGTCCGTAAATATTAGCACCCGAAGAGTGTTTTGACCTCAACAGCTGATTGTGTTTCGTATCCACTGCGTGCGGCCGCTGCGGCTATGATCAATTATGTTACCCACACGGTATTTATTTTCGTACGGGACAAAAATATTTTTTATACTATTTCTTTTATTTCATAAATCGAATGTATTATTGATTCTGAACCAAACCTGAAAATTTTGCTGGTGACCAAAAAATAACCCTGTTTAATATAATAGGACCTACCTTTTCAAAACAACGCAATTACAACTTTGTAGTTTATACAAACGCTATGAAAAATCAAGTTATTTTATTTTCTGGTAAAAAATGTCGCAGAGACTTTCGTTGGTACGGAACCGTCGGTGTGCTAGTCCGACTCGCACTTGGCCGTTTTTTTTATAAGTTCGTCTGTAATGTTTCCTACTAATTACATAAATGCACGTATTTATTGAATCAAATCATCATATTATTCGAGCGAAGCAAGCGACAAATTGTCGAAGATCTGAAATTCTAAGATTTTTAGAAGAAAATAATATATTATGTCGTTTGTATGTAGAAACATGCCTGTAAAGAGCGAGTACCAGATGTTGATGATGAATGTCATTGTAAAGATCATAGCGGTGTGCAAGGTCGAACGTCCGTCGGGCTGACACACCACTGTAACTCGATACATATGCGTATGTTATTAGGTTTCCAGCTGTTATTAGATTAAAGGACCTACCACACGATCTAAATATTAACATTAGATATATACGGAGAAACAGGTTTCACCGTACCGGAACCAGGGGTACACAATTAATCTTTTTCGCACGTAGCTACGAATAAAGCCTCTTAAGCTTACGAGAACAGTACTCATTACAATAAACAATTTTAACATCATCTTGGTTCACCCATGGTTGCTGTAAAATGAAAATGAAAAAGTTTTTATTCAAAATAGAATTATTACAGGAATTACTTTTTGAACGTCAACATTTAAATCTATCACCGGTTCAACCCTAGCCGTGTCCTGAGAAGAACCGGCGAAACAAACTCAAAGCTCCTAAAGCTAATAAAAAAAACCGCGATGAAATTCGTTAAAATTGTTAGACTACTTCTGCTAAGTAAGGCTACTAAGTTTTAAACATTTTGTATTTTTATTATATTAAGGGCCACTTGCACGAATCAGAGTTGAACACTCGGGAGTTAAATAATTAATCAAGGCAGATTCACATTGATTTAGTTATTTAACTCCGAGTTAAATGTTTAACGCTGATTCGTACAAGTGGCCCTTAATCGTTGTTTTTCAAAAGGCACTGCACTGCATGCTTGCATGTGTACCTCTCGCTTACACGAGACTGGCGTAAAGTGACAGCTGTGTGCTGTCTGTCGCGTTTCGTGCGGTGTGTAAGTAGCCGGTGGCCCATGGAGGTGGGAGGAGAAAGGAGGGCAGCGCATCTGTATAGCCTCTATGCGGATGTTTGTGGGCATCGGTAGTCATGAAAATGGCTCCGGCTGCTCGTTTGCCCTCCTATATAAAAAAAAATATTAGCGGGAATTAAAAAAACTGTTTATTATAAGTGTTACCTAAATAATATCTTGCTTATATCTGTAACATCCTCATACAGACAGCACATCGGGCAGATCCAAGGCGGTGAGTTGCGCGGTGGTACGCAAGGCGCTGGCGGCGCGCGCGGCTGCGTGCGGGCGCGGCGCGGGCGGCGGGCTGCGTGCGCTGTGCGACGCGCTGCTCGCCGTGGCGGTGGCGCGGCCCAGCGGGCGACACACCATGCCGCGCCTCGCACCCTCCAAGGTACGGCTGAATGAATGTTTGTCTGTATGTCCTTTATATAATCGTAAACTATTTATTTGATTATGTGACGGTCTTTAGCAAAGAACGAGGCCTACGCATTTGCATAACCTCTATGCGGATGTTTGATGGAGATCGGTAACCATCAATAGTCTTCCACTGTTCGTTTGCCACACTATGGTATAAAAAACCTTTTACCAATTAAAAGTTATAATAATACCAAATCCAATATATATAAAAAAAACCTGTAAAAATGTCCCATTTTCATTTTACTTTAAGTCTTACGTCGGAACTACTTAATTTATGAGTAAACATTGCATGGGGCCGTTCCAATTAAGTTTAAACATTTATATGCAAAAGTCTCGTTTATTTGCATCTGCATAATGTACATTATTATTAGGGCTCCGTTGCCAAATGGAAAAAAACGGAACCTTTATAGATTCGTC
The DNA here is from genome assembly GCA_001625245.1 of Calycopis cecrops. Lineage (NCBI taxonomy): Eukaryota > Metazoa > Arthropoda > Insecta > Lepidoptera > Lycaenidae > Calycopis > Calycopis cecrops. The sequence continues at coordinate 443,086 of LUGF01045441.1, forward strand.
ATGTCTATCTGTCCGTCCGTCCTTCCGTAGGTCACAGTATTTTTTTCCGAAACTATTGGGCTTTTGTAGTAGAAACTTTGTTAGTTTGATGTATTCCGTGAACCGCTATTCGAATTTTGAATAAAAATATATAAATTAAAAAAAGGGGGCACTCCATACATAAAACTAAATTTAAAAATATTTTTGAAGTAAAACTTCTATATGCGCGCTTGATATAAGGAGTAAGCTGGCGAGATCGTTACAAAAAAAAACACACATCGCGAGAGCCCAGTGGAAGTTGTCATTAAATTAAAAATTCAAATTCGATGCAATATTTGCAATATTTTTGTATTTAAAAAATAAATATCATATGACATGTTATGTCATTGTAACTACGATTTATTAAGAGGCAGTGCCACACTGCATGCTTGCATGCAACTGAATCGGACCGGCACGACCGGGGAGGTACCTCTCGCTTACACAAGACCGGAGTAAAGTGACAGCTGTGCTGTCGCGTTTCGTGCGGTGTGTATGTAGCCGGTGGCCCATGGAGGTGGGAGGAGAAAAAAGGGCAGCGCATCTGTATAGTCTCTATGCGGATGTCTGTGGGCGTCAGTAGTCATGAAAATGGCTCCGTCTGCTCGTTTGCCCCCTA
>LUGF01045448.1:0-26069 GCA_001625245.1 Calycopis cecrops
AAAGCGATCCTATAAGGGTTCCGTTTTTTCTCTTTGAGATACGGAACCCTAAAAAACACTAAAAAAGCTGTGTAATCTCATACTTTGACTATTTAAGTACATAAAAATATTAACATTGCTAGGAGATTCCGACTTTCGTTAAAACCATTTTTGATACGCTCTTGTGTGAAGAGTCACACTGCGCGCGCGTGGCTCTCGCCCGCTTTTTTTTTTTATATGATATAGGAGGGCAAACGAGCAGCCAGAGTCATTTTCATGACTACCGACGCCCACAAACTTCCGCATGGAGGCTATACAGATGTGCTGCCCTCCTTTCTCCTCCCACCTCCATGGACCACCGGCTACTTACACACCGCACGAAACACGACAGCACAGCTGTCACTTTACGCCTGTCTCGTGTAAGCGTGAGGTACCTCCCCGGTCGTGCCGGCCCAATTCGACTGCATGCAAGCATGCAGTGTGGCACTACCTCTTACCAAATCGCTTGTTCCTCTCGTGTCCGGGTCCATGCACTCGGCGCTCCTCGACTTACATACACAGCGGACGCCCGCAACTTCGTTTACGTGAATCCGTTAAAAAGTAGTCTATAGCCTTCCTCGCTAAATGGACTAAATACTGAAAGAATTTTTCAAATCGGACCAGTAGTTCCAGAGATTAGCGCGTTCAAACAAACAAAAAACCAAACAAACTTTTCAGCTTCATATTATTAGTATAGATGAAAAGGCTCCTGTCTTGGACGTATTCCGTGAATGTCGTGGCGGCCCAATTCGGCTGCATGCAAGCGTGCAGTGTGGCACTACCCCTTACAAAAAAAATTAATTATACTTCAATAGTAAAGACTACACTTTAAAAAAGCTAGTTATATTAAATACACAGACGCACATTTTAATCTCATTTGTATGTATAACTTATACGTCTTGTTATTATTTTCCACCGTTAGATGGCGTTGGACGTACATCTGCGGCGGATGGGCAACTCCACCTGGGAGTTCCGACTGATCGGCAAGAAGGGATTCAACATTTCCGTGACGGAGGCGCAGGTAAACGTTTCACTTTATATAAATGCAAAAGTATTTATAAATATTATAATGAATGAATGAATGAATGAATTAATTAATTAATGAATGAAATATTCTTTATTGTGCACGTAGCAAACATTACAATTTAAAAGAACATATACATTTACATTAGGTACACAAAGGCGGCCTTATTACTCAAATAGTAATTTCTACCTATAATTATTTATGTATCAATATTTAGTTATTTATAACGTCATATAAATTATAAAACTGCGTAATGGTATAGCGTGTGATTATCTGATTGTGTAACAATAGTGTAAATATTACATAACTACATAAAGCGTAATTTTCGCAAAAGTGACAACCGCTTAATGTGAAAGGCTGAGATAATATTGAACAGGATCGTCTACTACAAGACTCCTAATTCGGATCAGGGACGGGTTGGGCGCCCATTCCATTGCACGGTTCTAACGTTGGCGGGGGTTGTCAGATGATCGAGCAGGACGACTCCCTTGAGGTTGTAGGCTAGTCTGGATCCCATAATATGGACCCAGCCTGTCGCCGAGGTAGCCCTGTTGTTAACAGATCCGGGGTTACCTCATTCACCTAAGGCGGCTGAGGGCTTCCGTGACGTTTTAGTGGGGTAGGGTTCTCCCACTAGGGAGATCAGAACACACACACACTGGTCGGTAACCTACGCAAGGTGTACCGATGCGGCGTAAATGCTTTCCTCACGTAAAAAAAAATATTGAACAGAATACATTACTAAGATCTTTTGGGTCGCCAACAATGAGGTACTGCACACACATGCTGCAATCTACCAGCACTGCCGTGACTATATCATTTGAAGTCTGTGGTGATCATCGGGTCTTCCTTTTCTTTCAAACGAGCTCAATTATTGAATGTAATATTAATAATAGGACCTATAATAACAATAATGGTTTATTTGCTTGTTGATTAGGAGGTAGGACCATGCGGCATACATGCATGTAGCCGAAATGGGCTGGCACGATCGGGGTGCGGTGAGGCTTGCACAAAACCGTACAACCGCGTAAAGTGACAATAACGCAGTCGTGTTACGTGCGGTGTGTAAGTAACCGGTGGCCCAAGGAAGGAGGAGGAAGGAGGGCCGCGCATCTGTATAACCTGTACGCGGTTGTCCATGGGCTTCGATAGTCATGAAAATGGCTACGATATCTCGTTTGCCCCCTTATACTACAAAAACAATTGCTTTGGTGATCAACTTGACAACAACGTTTTTTTTTTTTATGATATAGGAGGGCAAACGAGCAGCCGGAGCCATTTTCATGACTACCGACGCCCACAAACATCCGCATAGAGGCTATACAGATGCGCTGCCTTCCTTTCTCCTCCCACCTCCATGGGCCACCGGCTACTTACACACCGCACGAAACGCGACAGCACAGCTGTCACTTTACGCCAGTCTCGTGTAAACAAGACGTCGTGACAAAGAGTTTCTTCCAGCGGGCTCTCGTTACCTTTGGCAACCTGTTCCTAACGCAACTTAAAAGGTGCTGGTCTTCTTCTGTTCGATGTAAACAAACAACTACAATACAAACCTGAGGAGCGATTTTGTCAAGAGGCTGCTGAGGACAAACTTCTTATCAGATTTCGAAATTTCTAAATCAATTTGCATTTTGTATTGAATACTTTGTCTACATAATAATGTTTGGTGCATTCAAAATGTATCTCTAAAAAATCGTATAAAGTTCTTTCTCATATAAAATTTCGTAACTTACTACTACTAAAACAATCTACTCTGGCTTTTTATCACAATATTGTTGAGTTGGCAAGATAATCGTAGTTGTTGCAGAAAATAGTAGTAGTAGTAGTAGTAATAGTAGTAGTTGGATGCAGGAATTCTGCTGTCTTGATGCCGACTAGAAGTAGATACTAGAAGTGTGCCGGCGACGGCTGATCATGATGCTGTTTCCTGTTTCGTCACAGCGTGACGCGGCCAGATTGACGGGCGCAGGGATATTATAAATATGTCAATAGCCGCAACACTTCGATCTGCCCACGGCGGACATTAGTCAATTGCTGTCCAACGGAACTAGTTGAGTGGCTGCCAGCAATCAATATAGATCGAGGTGTCAATGCTACATACTTGAGGAGCGCAGGGTCACATTCTAGATGCCGCAGCAGGCCCGCCGCCCGCTTCGCTGGGCTGATTCACTGCGACGAAGAGAGCAATGAGTAATAATCGTGTTTTATGTAATAAGGGGGAAACAAACAGTCGGAGCTATTTGATGACTACCGACATCCATAAATATCCGCATAATTTGAGTGCAGAAGTGTTGCTCAGGAGGAAGACCTCCTCCAATGAGCGACAGAAAACTCGCAAACTCCACGAAACTGCACAAGACAGCATAGCTGCCACTTGACGGCAGCATCACGTAAGGTTGTACCTCCCCAATCGTGGCGACCAAACTCAGCTGCAATAGTAAGGCACACCTTCTCACTATAGAACACGATATAAATATATAGCATGGTTCTAAAAACGTCTTGACCCCATTAGTAATTTTCACATACGAGAAGAAAGATCTTAAATATCCCCTTTTGAACAGATCTCGAGTACCTACTTCTTATCATAGGAATTGTAAATAAAAATTGATATCACTTGTGTTTTGCATGAGTTGATACCATGAAATGTTATTTACTAGTGGAAGTCGATTTTATCTAAATGATTATAGAACTATAGCCGTGGCTGTGAAATATAAAGAAGAAACAATAAAAATGAAGTAAAATAAACAATTTGAGTACATTGTTGTCCACTAACAACTGTTAACTAAATTAATGAATCGAAATGTATATTTTTAGAGGAATGATGATGATTATAGTGATGATGTTTCTTAAACAAATGAGAATAATTATTTTTAAGTCAATTGTAATTTATGATTCCTACAAAAAGTGGTATGCTTTAAGATATTTCCTTGGAGCGAGGAGGAGGAGCCTTGTCCTTAAGAGGAATTGGCACCTCTTATGTACCGTATCAAAATAGTGCGCTTACAGGTTCCAGAGAGACGTCGCAGCAAGATTCCAGTCCAAGAAGAAGTGGAGTATTCCTCACCGTCCACCGAGTCGTCGGACGAAGAGAGCCAGCCGAGCCAGCCGAGCCAAGGTGTCACCAGGTAGCTTCCTCAATCCACTCATACCTGCAAGTCTTCAGAATATTAACATCCACCATTGCCTAATTAATTGTTTTATTTGTCGAGTTTACATTTGTCTAATTCAACACAGTCTAATGACTTTGAAAATAATACATTTGCAATATTTAGATTACTTTGAACAACTATTGGACCGATGGTATCTAGTACTCTGTACTCACAGCATATCCCTTAAGGGAACTGTGTAAAGATGTCTTGTTCTTATTAGAGCGGTAAAGCCAATCATCATTGATGTAGTGTTTCAGCCTTTTGCACAGCTCCGTTAGCTCGAGATCGTTCCACAGATAACAACAGCATCTCCAGAATTCTACTGGTCCATCTTCTATTCTTCTCTGTTATGTCAGGTCACATTGTATATTATTTTTTTTTTATTTTGTTCCTTTTCTAATTTAGTTTTTTCTCTACTATTCATTTGATCTTTATTAACTGGTAAAATACGACAGGACTCATTTATAACTTTACTTGCTATGGTAAAATGGGAATAACGTCCACGATAGAACATTTCCATTGGTATCATTGATACGTTTTTGTAGTTAGCTTGGACGATGGTTTCAGCAGCCTTGTTAAGTGCCAAATAAAGTTGTATTATCAATCCATTGACACCTCAGCCAAGTTCCTAGTCATCTTCATTAAAGGAATTAGGGTTGAGTTGATAGCTGGGTAAGCCTGGGTAATACTGAATTCTAGAATTTACATTTAATATAAAGTCCTCAAGACGTAGTTCGTCTTTTCCAACTGACCAATTTTACCTAGATATATTTTTGCTCAGGATGATGTCCTTAACATAATTTGTTTTATGCCATATTAATATTACTGTATTAAATCCTTATCTTACATACCAGACCTTCTTAATTTCAAAAAGGTTTATTTTATAATATTAATACGCCGCTTAGAACTTAACGTCCGTAAATAGATACAAGCCTCAACTCCTCTATTACCGGTATTCGTTTTATCGAAAACGGATCCCAAAACAAATTGTTTCCAATAAAAACATGAGCTTTAACATAGAAGAAGATAAGAGAAGTGACAAAGAGGGGGAAATTGAAAAATATAATAAAATAAAATTAAAAATTAATATAAATAGTTGTCGATAACTACTCTACACTATTTCACATTTAGTAATTTAATTTTAAAAGGGTTTAAAAATAAAAACGCGAAAGCTTCCCTGGCAACCGTATATCATAATAGTAGTTTATGCAACTGTCATATAAAGAAGGGTATTAAAACACGAGTTTGACTTTTTGAAACGAGCTTTAGCGAGTTTCAAAATAGTACCTAACGAGTGTTTTAATACCCGTGTTATATGCAGTTGCATACACTAATTTATCTTCACTAATGCAATTAATCAATTAATCAAACATTGCGAAACATGAAATTCACGCGTAAGTAGGTGTACGTGTATTGTCCGACTGACGACTGTTTTACCGACGAGGCGACGACTGCTTGACCGACAAGGCGACGACTGTTTGACCGACCGACGTGGCGACGACTGCTTGACCGACAATTTAAAATGTTCTTGAAAATAAATATTTTTATTAAATACTTTAATTTGATTGCAAAAATTGCGGCGCGTAAAAATATACTTTTTATAATTCAATGTTAAAATACTAGCTTCAATGTTGAAATATAATATGAAAAAATCACATGACTTTACTTTTAAATTTCTACTAAACAGTAGATTATTCGTTATCTGTGACGTACATTTTTGCTTTCATTTTTTTGTAGAGCTTTGTCTCTTTCTCGCAAATCCTTCGCAAGCTGGCATTGAACCAACGAGAGCGCAGCTGCAGCGCTCTGGGCCAATCAGGAGCGAGCGCGCGCTGTTAAGGATTTTGACATACGTCTCTCTCACCATTTTTCTCTCCCTCTCGCTCTCACACAGTGTTATAATGAGATTTTACGATATCGATTTGGATAATATAACATAATGTCAAATTGAGTTTTTTGTTGTCTGAGCTATAACAGTAGTCATTATAAGTCAAGTATTGGAAACATAAGTAGAATGTTACAACATTAGTGTAGATAAAATAAATATATTAATATATAAATATACGGAACCAAAATAAACATGAATGGATCCGACATGGCACGACCCCCTCAGGGCTGTCGCCGACATCGAATTCCGATACGCTGAAACATGCTGTGCATATACTCTTTCATTAATAGCTATTTCGATCAGATGCTTGTTTACACTTGTACGAAATGAGATTCTACTTGTTATATAAAGATCAGTAAGTTGAGACTTTCAATTATATCAAATGTTGTAAATAATATTTATGTCTCGTGGTGTGGAGACCGCACCGTGATTGTATGAAGAGAGTTAAGAATGTGGAGGAAATAAGTCAGATATGTAAGGATCGTGACATGTGGAACTTTGCTCTATCTACTACTTTTTACATCACGGAACTAGCCTGAAAATGTGTTGTTGTAATGAGTGTTATAAGTTCTAGTGACAATGTAGATACTTGTTGGTGCAGTGGTGTAATGTGCAGTGTGGTTAAAGAAATAGCGTTTCTGTTCCTCAACTATAAGAGTTATTTTAGCGTATTCAAAGTAGAGAATATTACTGTCTACAATTGCAGCCTTTTTTAAATTGTAAGGGAGCAAACAATCAGTCGCCATTTTAACCAACCAAGCTTTAACGGATTTTATAGTGGTTTATTTAATTACTTAACGAGTCCGACGTTTTAATAATAATAATAATCTATATCTATACTATATAATAAATCTGTAGAAGGGTCAATTCTGTACATTGAAAATATTGAAAAAATAAATAGCAGGGGGTGTTACTGGATCGATACCAAACCCAAATATGCGATTAAAAAAATTTTTGTCTGTCTGTCTGTCTGTCTGTCTGTCTGTCTGTCTGTCTGTCTGTATGTTCAAGCATCACGTGAATACTAACGGTTCGATTTCGATGAAACTTGGTATAATTATACCTTATTATCCTGGGCATAAAATGGGATACTTTTTATCCTGGAAAAATACGTAGAAAAAAAATAAAACCCATCTATACTATATAATAAATCTGTAGAAGGGTCAATTCTGTACATTGAAAATATTGAAAAAATAAATAGCAGGGGGTGTTACTGGGTCGATACCAAACCCAAATATGCGATTAAAAAAATTTTTGTCTGTCTGTATGTTCAGGCATCACGTGAAAACTAACGGTTCGATTTCAATGAAACTTGGTATAATTATACCTTATTATCCTGAGCATAAAATGGGATACATTTTATCCTGGAAAAATACGTAGAAAAAAATAAATCCATCCATGCGAAGACCGACATCCGCGCGGACGGAGTCGCGGGCGGAAGCTAGTAATAATAATAATTCTTTATTTCAGACATAGTCCATAATATAGTGGTTAGTAACATAAAGCCTTATACTTATGGTTAGTAACAAAAACACTAAAACTAAATAGGAGGCTCATTATTTTTGGCCAGCATGTAGCCTCATCCAGCGCCTCATCATGGGCGAGTCCCACCGAGTTTTATTCGATACTTATTGTTTTATTGCAAAGAGTCATAGTCACGTAAACTTTAGACATCGTTGTTTAAACATACACTGTACCAAGTTTACCTACATAATGTTTGATTGTTTACTTCTTCTTTAAGGACTTTACATGTAGGGCACCGATATGATCTCAAGTAATTCACAGGATTGTCTAAAATATCTAAAAATCAGGGCAGGTATACAAATAGTGTGTCAGTAAAAGTATTATTGTTATTGTAGGGCTAACCAAGAAATATAATAGTGAAGTTATTCGTATTACTGACCGACTGTTCTTATAAATGACTAGCTGTGCCCGGCAGACTTTACGATCAGAAATTTAAGAAGTCAGTAGGTAACACTTTTTGTCAGGACCGGGTATTTTATACGGGGATATCATTGATAAATACTATTAACCTACGGTTGACAATTCACGTGGCTTGATACTCGATATTCTTACTATAAGACCAACGATTACATTTAAGAATGCTGATTTGATGAGAACATGGCACCGATCCAAATTATAACCGTCAGACACTGAACTAATTCAATCGAAACTCTTTGTCACTGTAAAAATTATAGTTTAGTTTAGTGAACGTTTCTTGGTTAAATTTAGAATATATTATTTGCGCTAATTATTATTTTTATCCACGTATTAAGCAATTGTTTTTGCATCTGATGTCAATTCTTAACAAGTTTTAGTGTAACAAGTGGATAATTGTTGAGGTGTTGTAGAGTATTTTTAGAAATATTCCGCCAGGACTCGTTGATTGTCAACATGAGTTGCGAGGACATTATTGAAGTCACTCTGCTGTCCATCGTCATCCACAATTACTACCGCCGTGATCATGTAATGTTAACTTTTTGTGCGTTTTATTGATAGTGTTGGATATAAGTGTTACAGTTTATTATTATTATTATTTAGAGGCGATATACCTATAATATCCGTGGCCTATAATTTTTTAGTTTGAATGGAAGTGAATGACGCGCATTCACGGACTAAATCCTCGAGTATTAATTATCGTCAGTTATTTTTAGTAGTTTTATTTATTTTATTAAAGAAGTGTGTTAACAGTAATCAATTGTATATTATAAAGAGCAAGCAGCCTTTTCATGACTACCGACGCCCATAAACAAAAAAAAAGGATGGAACTCGTGGTCAAAAGATATTTATTTTTCATTGTCTTTGTTTTAGTGGTCTCTACGATCCGGTCCTCGACGATACGGAGGTTATTTACGAAACCATAGGACCGGCCGATTCAGACCAACCATCGAACCAACTAGAACAACCTACTGAGGTACAATTCGAAGTTCAACAATTTATTGAACCACCCGAACTAACAAGATCCCTTACTAGCTCACCTTTCCTTGCCTCTACAAAACCTTACAGACCTTTTTCAACAGAGCCACTAGAAATACCACCTGTAGAGGACCCAATAATCCTTAACCCTCTGTACCACGATGTTTTCCCAGGGTTTGAAACTGAAGAGAATGGCTCTTCCATTCCTCCAGGAACTAAGTTTAAGCTTCCTATTTCGGAACAGTATGATCCTAATGCGGATCCAACCAAAGAAATTGTTCCAGTTAGTAATAAAATTTATGTAGTCCAAAACGATGACACGGAACAAAGAAAACGAGTTTCTTTGTCACAACAAGAAACCACTGAAAAAGTACAGAAAGTGGAAAGAAAGGAATATAAGGAAAACACACTTAAAAATGAACTAAAGGAATATGAGTATTTAGAAAAAATGAAGACAGAAATAGATTTGGATGAAATAGAAGCAACAGCGTTAACTTTAGTAGAGGAGAAAACAAACATAGAAGAACAAATCAAGTCAGAAATAGTTATGGATAAAATAGAAGAAGCAGCGCTTAACGTAGTAGAAGAGAGTATACAACAAGCAGTTACTGTTGCCGAAGATATTAAAAAAGAAATCAGTATTGAACTGAAGAAAACTGAACAAGAAGAATCTCATTCGGAAATAGTTCTTGAAGAATCTGAACATGCTGAAGTTAAATCAAAAGTCATTCAAAAAGAAGAATCTTTAACGGAATCTAAAATTGAAGGCTTACAAGAACAGAGTGTAAGCAAAATGGAAAGTAAAGAGACTGAAAGCGTAAAGAATCTTTCTGAGTCAATAGATAAATCAACTGTCAAAACTATACAAGAAGAAGAAAGTACTGAATCATCGTTAATCGAAAGTGAACATAAAGCAAAACAAACAGCAACAAAACAAGAAAAAACAAGTAAAAATGCTGAAAATAAATCTTCTGACTCAAAAGGTTCAACTGAACACAGAGCTTATACAATTGGCCTTCAAACAATTCCCAATATACGTGGTACAGTACAATCGTCATATCATCTTGATTTACTTTTAAAAACGTTTTTCATACATCTAACTGATGTAATGGTAGCCCTGTCAAGATTCGTCTTGACTGAGTCGGCATTAACAGAGCCTAAAGAAAAAGTCGCCGAAACAAAAAGTAACATTAAATTTGCAGAAAGTGATCGTGAACAAATCATAAGAGAACAAAAGTTATTGAAAACCAAAGACGTTGTAAACGAACAATCTGCTGCAGTAAAAGCACAAAAACATGCTAAAATTGCTTCAAATATAAGTAGCAATAACAAATCAATCATATTACAAGGTGATACCATGAAGACGTCGGATAGATCCTACATTAAAATCGATAATAGAAATAAAGAGAATATTCGTGAATATCACATAGAAGGTATTGTAAGTGATGATGTAAACAGACATGAAATAAAAGTAGAAGATGGAGAAATCGTACAGAAACGAAAATTATGTGGGGCGAAAATAGCTCAAATAGAAGGAATGAAACCCGTTGACTTAACTGATAAAATGAATAAAGTCATATCAGAATTTCAGAAAAAATCAGGCACAGAAGATAGTACTAATGAAGAATATATTGAAGATCACAGAAGAGGTAGAAGCAGTAGTAGATTAGGAGAAGAAGTGATTCATGAAAATATAGAATTAGAAAATATATCACAAGTGGCGAGTACAAAAAAATCTGTAGATATTAGCGAAGCAAAATCCGAAAGACACTTGTATAAATCAAATGCTATCAAAAATGAGCGTTATGATAGTGAAAACGTAATGTCAAATGAAAACGGAAATATCACATATGTGGCAATAGTTGAGTCACACGTGTATACAAATAAGGATGCTATATTTGAAGAACAAATGAGAAGGATGTCTGAATCGACAAAAACAGCTTCCACCTTTGAGAGTTCTCAACGTGTAAGTAACATTTCAACAAAATCTAGTGATGTCAAGGTCTTAAATGATATTTCCATATCAAAAGCAGATATACGAAATACTACTGACATAACGGAACAGCACAAAATAATTCATGAAGGTCAATTGGTCACTGCGAAATCTCATATTTCAATAGAAAAACCAGTACATATTGTGGCTGATAAAAAAGAAACTTTTACTGAAGACAGAGTAGAGGTACTAGAAGTTCCTAAGCTAGTTACTCAATCCTCTAAACAGAAAATTGAGTCTTCGGTTAAGACTGTAGCTAAAATAAAAGAAGTAATTGCAAATAATGAAAAGGCAGTTGCTATTGAAACACCAGCTCCAGAGTTAGTTAAACCCAAGTGTGCATTGGACACGACGTTGAAGGCAGTAGCACAAAAAACTGAAGTTTTAATTGGTGACAATGTAGAAATTTTAGAAAAATCATCTTCTAAGCCACCAGGGCAAGCCAAAGTTGTTGTTAATGAATCAGTAGCTACAGTTGTGACTGAAATATCATCGTTGGAACCTAAAGATGTATTACTAGAAGTGGAACAAATATCTACGAAACAGCCACAAACTGCTTTACAAGAACCTGTGCTTCATATACCAGAAACAGTAGAAACGTATCTGGTAGAAAGTAAAGAAGAAATCGAAATACCAAAAGTAACAACCACACAAGCCAAAGTGCAGATAGAAGCAACCAAGGTAGCAGATCAATCTATGATTATAACTTTAGAAAAAGATCAACAATTGGATGACAAAACATACTTTGTCCAAAAAAATGCAAATGTTGTTGTAGAACAGCCTAAAATAGCTGAAGCTGAGGTGCAGGTGGTTAAAGTAGAAGAAGCTAAATGTGAAATAACTGAGGTTAGAGAGATCCCGAAGAAGTATGAAGAAGTAAATATAGCATATACAGTTGAATTACCTAAGGAAGACCGAGGAAAGACATATGACGAAGCGTCAGCCGAATTAAAAATAGTGAAAGAGGAAATTATTGAAATAACCCCTCCAGTAGAAGTTTATGAAGACTTTGATTTTAGTGTGAGAAAAATAGATGCTGAAAACCAAATTTCTCAATCAATTAACATACATGAACAAAGTTCTCAACTTGAAAAATCTAAGTCCTCTACGATTCAATCAGCTGCATACGAAAATAAAAGCGAAAAAAGTCTGGAGTTGAAACAGGCAACAAAAATGCAACAAATTTTAACACAAAGTCAGGGTTCAAAATCAACATCATCTGCAAGTAGTGTTAGTAAAGTTTCAGACTATGAAGCTCAAGGACGCACTGTCAATGAAAAATATCAAAATGTGGAACAAAAATCTGTTGCGTCATCTAATTCAAAATTAAAAACAAATGAACCACGTGATCTTACTTTGAAAACCGATCTAACAGAAACAAAATTAATAAAAGGAAATGGCGAAAATAATCTTAGTTCTCCTCCCACCTCTGTCCTTCCTACACCTTTAGTTGATGAATACGTTTTTAAACTTGAAGCCCCACTGCCTCCTCGCAGCCGTAGTGCTACACCAGTACCTAGAGACTGTTCAGTAACTCCTCCAAGTGAACATGAGGACCCTAATATTGTCAAAAAGAAATTAGTACCACAAATAGTGGATACAAATGTTGAGCAAGTAGTATTTGATCCGCCACTCCCTACCCCAACTTCTCCAGAGAAGAAATCACCACCAAAGTATGTAAAACCAGGCTTAAGAGGAGGGTCAGATAAACCTGAAATTACAAAGGTATGTAATACAATTGATACAATTCTGTCAACAACATTAAATATTGCATATCCATAAGAATAATAGACTCATAACTTCTATTTGGGTCACTTTAAGTCTTCTCATAAGAGAGTTGGTATGTCTGTATCACATACTCCTTGAGAAACCACAGCAAATATTCCATCTCACAATACATAGCAAGCCTATCACTTATTCGTCATGACATTTTATAAATGTTTGTAATTCTTAATAATAGATTAATTTGTAGCGTTTTCCCTAAAGGCCAAATAAAATTGTGAGTAAGATTTAATATAATAGAAGTTATTTTTACGTATTGAACTTTTTTAATATTTATCTATTGTGAAATTAAATCATATTTTTAAATGTAAATTTATTTTTCAGGAAGAAATAATGGAGATTGAAAGAAAATCTTCTCTTCTTACATCAGCCATAGACGAAACTATTAGGAGTATTGAGGAATACAAAGAGTCAGTTGGTATTGAAATGAAAGAAGATATTGTAGAAGAACAAATTAAATCTGAATTTTCAGCTGAAATAGTGTCAGAAGTATCCTCGGAACAAAATGGCGAGACTAATGTTGCAAATGGTTACGTCGAAGAAAATGAAGAAGAAATTATTGAATCTGAAGATGAACAAAATAAGTTAACTATTGAGGAGATGCAAAATCAAGATGACACTATTGAGACTGAAGAGTCTGTTGAACAATCAGTTGTTTTTAACGGCAGAATAACGAACGGTACCAAGTGTGATAAATCAACAAACGGTGAGGTAACTAAAACAGTGGAGATTGATTTTAGCGAAGAACAACATGAGGATGTCGAGGAGACTGTAACTATAAACCTATCTAAAATAAAAAGAGATTCTTTACAAGACAAAGAAGGCACGATATATAATGGTGATATTAATATCGATAGAAATAACAATGAAATTGACTCTACACAAATGAATGGACATACGGATTATTCCAATATCACAACTAATGGTATAGAAAACGTAGAAGAAAAAGTGGCCGACCCATTACAGGGATACCGCCCCGTTGAATTTAACCCAGAAGCGTATAAACAAAGAAAACTGACTGAAATGCAATTATCAGAACAGGTAATATTACGATAACACCAATTCAATTATCCATGCATGACAGATATAGTGGTTAGGTTATAAAATAATTATTAACTCAAAATATTTACAGACTTACTTAAAGATATTAATTTTAACAATATCTAATAATAAAACCGACATTAAACCTCTGCACAGGGAAAAAGTTCATACTTTCGATGTATGTATAAAAAATAGTATGTGCACTGGAGTAGGGTACTACATCTCTTCCTGCGTTTGCCACCACGCGAGTAAAAATGCAGTCCCTATCATTGTCATCATCAAAATATACAAGTTACGTTGAAAATATTCTATGAATAAGATAATTTAAATTAGTTTTCTGTTGTTTGGTAATTAAGGGTTAAAGGCGACAGCATACAGGAGACTTTTAGACGCCGTGACCGGCGACTTTAGACGCTTTTAGAAGCTGAATGCAGCGGCTAGTCTTAGTGGGGCGCACACTTTAAGACACCAGACGCGGCGACTTAGACGCTAGTGTATATATGTCAATTAAATTCTAAATGCGGTGTCATCACAATCCCGACTGTCGCACGATCGGTCGCAGAGAGTCGCTAAATCTTGCTACTACATCGATGCCGTCCCAAAGTCGTCGTTTAAAAGTCGCGTGTGTGCTGTGGCTCTAACGCAGACATCCATGTTCTTAATATTCTTTTTTAATTTAATGATCTACAACAAAGTCACGGCCGCACGTAGGAGATATAACTTTAAGTAGATAAGTTTTTCATTTTGTTAGATCATGTGGGAGACAAAGAAAATAGAAGTATACAAAACAGAGAGTGGTGAAATAATCGGAACCCAGCAAGGTATTATTGACGGCTTAGACGAATCAGTTGTTGATCCGGAAATCGCAAGTGAGTGAAAGACTTATAATTTTTTAGATGAGACTAAGTATTTGAAATATAAGTTAGTAGTATATATAATAACCATAGGTGCACAGCAAAATACAAATTACTCACTTTAACACCGTTGTCATGAGCTATACACCCCTTCGAGATCACACAAAACGTGACAATGTAGCCATGCCGCGCCGGTGTTATGTGAACATGATTTTTACCAAGATATAAATAAAGAAGGGCAAAGCGTTTAGTTCTATATTTTCTTTTTGCCTTTTATATAAAAAAATATCTTAAATTATTAAATACTTGCATAAAAGAACAATGGTATAACAAAATATTTTTATTAAATTTCAGAGGAATTGGGTAAGCCAGGGATACCAGAAGACAAAATTGCTGAACTAATATCCGGTGAAGCTGAGATGCTGAGAGAAGCGCACGTTATGGGGTGAGACATGATATTACTTTAATAATTGATAATAAAGGAAGAACTGCAATTACTGTGTTTGTGGTGGTTGAGTATAATGAGTAATTATGAGTGTGTGTCTATGAATTTAAAAGAATATTTTAATTTTTTTTGAATCTTCGACGTTTCATCCTCGCAATGGTTCATTTTATTTATTAAATACAAATAGTGGTCCTTATGTAATACGATAGCCGAAATATATGACGCGTAATTATTCATGAACAATGAATAAAAGACAAGCAGTACTATCTAAATTATCATTGTATTCATTTGTATGAAATGCCTCGTGCAAATATTATCACCGAGCGCATCGTACTAAGTACTAACCTATGTATGTGTAATTTCATATACGCCGATTTGTGTCCGGCATATGTAACCACATAAACGAAATCATATGGATTTTTTTAATAAAATAAATATATTAGATTTTAAAATATATGGCAATTATTCTACTTCAGACAGTTATTTCTGACCCAACTATTAAGTTTCGGTTTTCGTACAAATAGGAGACACTTTGCATAATATATTTACCAAATACAGTTTGCGATTCGTTCTAATAGCTACAGCATATTATGTTATGTGTAATAGGCACAACAACAAATGTAGCACAGTAAAGTGTCAAAATATGTTATTTTGGCAAAAATCTGACGTTATAAAATGGAGTTTTATAATTTGTCAAGCTGTCTTTTAAATTTATATTATCAAAATGAATACATGTTATACATTTTAATTCATTGTATTTCATTTCAATTTGAGAAAAAATTAAGAATTCATTGTTTCGCTGAAACTTCCACTCGCAAGCTCTAGTCATTAAATTTCAATAATTTTGTTACATCGTCACTACCTCTCCATCACTACTTACATTAAATTCGAAACTATCAAACACTAATCATATTTCATGTTTTGTTTCATATTTCAACTAGCACCTCGGCGCGGCTTCGTTTGGGCGACTTTCTTATTCATTTATTGCAAAAGTTTTACTTGAACATTGTCTATTGTATGTACTCCCCATGTATATTGATTTTTGTTATCATATTTATCATTTCAATAGATAATACTAGCATTGGTATATTCGTAATTCGTTTCGCTCTCAATATAATAATACATGTTGAAGATTATAATTTAATGATATATTTTAATAGTAGTAGTAGAGTAATAATTGGTATAGTAACTGCGCTATACGAAATCTAATTTTGTTTTACAAAGTAAATAATTATTCTACTTTTCCCTACTAAGTATTTTTAGAAAGACTTGATAAACACGAGACAAGACTCTAGCGATTTCGTTGCAGAATAAGAATTATAATGGATTTTACTTACCCATAAACTGCAGACAAATAAAACAATACAATACACAAATAAACAAAATTATTGAAATTTAGCTTGGCAAGAGTTCTCAAGTCACACATGCATCGAACGGACGATGATTGCAGCGTCGACTTCATGAAAATAAAACCTTCCATTGAATCGCTAAAAGATTCGGAAGTACTGAAAGCGCTCAATGAGGAGATCCTGAGGAGTCGGGAAGTGAAAAAGAAGGACGAGAGAAAATGGACGACGTTTTTACAAAAGCCAGTACCAAAGCCAAAGCAGAAGATGGTGTTTTGCGGCAACAGAGAAGACGCATTGAATTATAATATCGAGGTCAGTAGTGTTAACAATTATGTTTATTCTCCCTGAAATGCAATGCATTTTGTGAGAAAAGACAATTGGATATTTTTTTTACGATTTATCCAGGTCGCCAATCCGCATTATGATTGTGCTTAAGTGAACTGTAATCAAACCCGTATGAAGATACACAGTAGGGCCAAATTGTATTGTAGTAGATCAAATATTTAAATATATCCTTTTCTTCCAATTTATGTCCAATTACGACTTTTTGCAATTGAATTGAATGCATAGCTTTCTCTTAACAGTGGCATCAATTGAAAGAAAGGTACCTTCCCGGCCGTGTGGGCTTTTTATTTCAATATGAAAATTGCTCTCGAAAACTATGAAAATAAATTGGTTGCCTGTTAAGCAAATTTAAAGACGCATATTTTACGGCGTAACGATAGAAATTTGATAGGACGTTGCATACTTAGGTTGAATAAATTACTACTGATTTACTTTAAATTATCATTATTTATGATAAAACAGGGGTTTATTTAAAATTAGATTTTTTCGACAAATTAACATTTTTGTGCACTAATTAATTCTAAGAATTTGTCTTGAATGAATGTTTTGGTCTATTGTGCCTCTATTTCGCATGTCGCAGTCAGCGTGGATGGATTTATAAGACGTTATATTATTCTTAAAAGCTTGAATTTAGTAACAATTTTTACTTTCATAGTTATAACTGACTTATTCTTTTCCTCAGAATCTGTATGCGGATGACGATACAGCGGATTTCGGAGACGTATGATAATAAATTGTATTAATTCGTCATTCGCGCCCATTTGTATTTCATATTCAATAAGCGTCATAGTTTGTTTCATCCATGCATTGATTTTTGTGTATCAATCAAGCATAAAAACTACTTTTTTTTGGTGCTTCCGCAGTTAAAACTTATATAGGATTCACTTTGTTGTGTCTATCTATCGTTGAGAATCTTAGATCCTAGTACTTTTTATAAATTAACGTGTTACGTAGAATCATGGTACTCTTATGGCAATCTCTCGTACTTCCCATACGAAATCTTCCGTGCGCGAGCCCGATTCACACTTGGATGGTTTTCAGTTTTTGATTTATCTGAAATTAATAGTTCCCTTGACCTTGACGTTGAGGAAGATATTGACAAATTGAAAAACACTATTTCTATTTCAAGCCAAAAGAACCTTTGTGAAGGTTCCTTTATTGTGACAATGAGACACTTCTATAAATTGTATTACTTAGCTTTAAATAAACTCATCCGCATTCAGAACCTTCTAAAATTTGGCATTAAGTACATCAAAGTTTTGGCAGGGAAGTTAAATAATTTTTCAGTATTATGCTAGAAGTGGCAAGGAGTGCTCGTGTTTAAAAGTACCTAAAATTGTTTCTTGTATTGGTTAGGAAACATATTCTGTAAGTGTTTTCGATTGTAATACTCATGATACAAAGAGTTATTTCTTTTAACAATGTTGAATATAGAAAAGATCTTTCTTTTTGAAGTAACGAAAATAAATTTTAATTTACGCCTGTGATTTGATTTGAAATCGTGAACGTATATCTCTGCAGAGCAGAAACCGGCCGAGTGCATTAATAAATAATGCTTTTAAAGTCAAGACATTGAAAATGAAGAGTGATGGACAGCCTTTGCGTGCAATATGCACTAATAAAGAAAAGAAAGTTTGGTTTATTATAGCAATATCTGTATTATTTCTTGTGGCAACGAAGTATTCTAGTATCCCAAGAGAATTATGTGAAATTTTCTAATAAGTCGATCTGAAATATCTATATACTTTGTAGATATGTTGACTTATATTCTCTATCATTACCGACAAAGACCTATTAGTATCTATTGACTTTATCTGATTTATGGTTGTACGTTTCAAACAGGTGAACCATCTATCATACAAACCTGATCAAACAATCCTTCATTTTAGGAAACGGTGACTAAAATACATCGACAACATATTATGTATCTGTAACTTAATATTCTACAAACATTATTACAGTATAGGCATCATTTAGGTGTTAAAGTATGAGATTCATTGCAGACCAATATTTTAAGTGCTAACACATATGTACGATTCGTATATTATGTTTAGTTAGATATAGTGAACAGTGCAAAATAATCAATCGCCTCGCTGGCAAGTCTAGGACTTCATGACCATCATTTTACTGTTAGGAGTCAGTATGGTACATATGCAAAATGATATTGTTTTTTTGGATTTCAGGATTCCTATCGTGTAAGAATAGTTAAACAACCAAAACCAAGGATTGCGCCAGATTTCAAACCTGAGGTGAGGATTTACATAGTTTTCGTTATTAGTCTAACTTTGGTCTATATACGATACGTAGACCAAAGTTTATACATTACTAAAAATAAAATAAAAAAATAATAGAAAATCATTTATTTCAACTTAAACATATCTTTACAAATGATCTCTAGCTCCTGGACTAGGATTCCCCTGTTTTCCAGGGACAGTGCCTTACTTTTGTTTAATTCTTAATTTTAAGTATACATTAATAAGACGAAAATTAGTTAAATTTAAATATATTTGTCTTCTTCTGCTTCGTCTAAACTGCTACTTAAAACTAAAAGAAACATTCTGTAATGTATACCTACTTATATAGACGACATTATTATTTTAAATCATATCAACTTTGTTTATAGGTACTCAAATTCGTATGTGTATATTTGTTATTTTATCGCGCAAAGCTATCATACGGATTTTGATGAATTTTTTTACAAATATAGATTATAATTCTTAAAATATTGTTTACCACCATCCGAAGATGTTTAAATAAATAATTTATTTGATTTGAATTACTTTTTTACCGATTTAAATGAATGGTTCGCATAAAATAGATTCTATGCGAATGAAACAGCAGGATGCTACAAGCAAATACATAACAGAATACTTATTATTAGAATCTTTATTCCTATTATATATAGACGAGTGTTAAGAATAATTTTTTGACGTTCAAAAAGCAATTTTTCAAATTCTATTTTGAATAAAAATATTTTGATTTGATTTGATTTGATTTGTCAAGGATTTTGATACTGGACCCCTACCTTGGGAACAAAGAGCTGCTATTGATGAGAAGGAAGCAGTAGAAGCACCGCCAGTAGAACCAGAGGACCCCATATTAATACCAGAAGACGTTCCAGAGTTTGTGGAAGCCGTAGATCCACTGCCCGAGAGCGAAGTACCTGACCTTGAAGATACTGGTAAAAATACTAATAATAATCTATGTTTTTTAATCGATAAGGATTTTACCAGTTAACGAGTTTCTGGCCTTACTTTGAAGGTGAATATATTACGTAGGAATATGCCAATACCAGTGAATACTATAAAATTAAAAGAAATTTCTTTTCGTTTCAAGGTATTCCACTCCCGCCATCACCATTACTGCAGGAACAACAATCACTCGTATTTGAAGAACAACAACAGCAAGAAGAAGAATATAATACAGAAGAAGCAGAAACGGAAGACACACTTTATCAAGACGCAACTGAGAATTTAGAAGAAATGGAGAAAAATAAATTATCCGCCCAGGTGTCCAACATTGAAAACATGGTTGGTGAGTAAATTTGTAAACATTATTTGCTACTCTATACAAATAAAAGTTATTATTATTTTAATTAAAATTCAGCATTATGTTAAATAAAATACTCTCTGCAGGCAACCAATATACTAAATCTAAATTTAAAGACAATATTTAATGTTTCTTTGTTCTTTAGATCCGAATGCAAGTTTGGAGGAGCAACTCGCGCAGATGCGCTCGCAACTTGCCGCCTTAGCACAGCTGCCTAATGTCATTCAGCAAACCCTAGATCTGGTGACGAAGCAAATCACTCAGATTAGCCATCAGGTATATCAGTTTATACCGATTTGGACTACCAGGGATAATGCAAATGTAGACGATGTTTCTCTGTCTCACAATAACGAAGGTTAAAAACGTTGCGCATAAAAATAGAAATTTTGATTATTTTTAAAAAAGTACATTTAATTTTACTTAAAAATAACTATAAGTCCAAAATGTTCCCTAGACACAAAGGCGTTGTCAAGACAAATGAAACCAAATGAAATAAGAGAGAGTTGATGTTTTATTAGAGAGATCTCATAGCTTCCGTCATTACATTGGATTACCTCGACAATATCATTTTTTTTTTACTTTTATCTTCGAGCTTACGAGTGCTATGATATGTGCCAGCTTAATTGAGTTAAATCCAGGTCGTAAGATTCTATTGAACTGCGACAAGGGCACGGGTAAAATAACTTTCGAGCTTATTAATTAAAAAACAAAAAGAACTTCTACCAAATTCTTAGACGATTGGAAACTATTTTTCCAATGTTTCCTGCTAGACGTCGCTTATGCGGCGTTGTAATCTATCTTTTCATGGAATGTATTTTATTAATTTAAACCTTTTACAGAAAACCGTGAAAACTGTTGAAAGAATATCAGAAAGTCAAGAACAATTTGTTGGTAAGTTTTATTATATTTGGGAAAATGATAAATTCTATAAATAATTGTTTTTTTTATGATTTTCTTTAGTTTACAAAAATTGTTAAATAAATAAATAAATTTGAAGAGTTAGGAAAGCTAGGGAATCTTAAAATATTGTCTCGATTTAATATCTAAAGTTAAAAGATGTAGATAATTTATATGCTTGAACAAGGTGCAGAAATATTTTTGGACGTCTCACCACATTCTGTCCTGTATGTTTAGGGCTCTCATAATTCACAGGAAATAGTCTGGTGCATACGTAAGGCACATTTTCGTTGGTTCCGACGCAATGCGCATACAATGCGGTCACGACATCGCAAATATTTTTAATTTATGATCGTTTTCAATACGTATAGATGCCGTAGCAAATTTTGAACAGACACAAATCGAGGAAATTACCAACACCAACGAAATTGTCCAAAATGAAGAAATTGCGGTGGTACAAGAAGAAATCTCTCAAGAAGAAGCTCAATTTAGGAGAGAAGAGGAGGCCAGATTAAACAGAGAAGAAGAAGAAAGAATTATTGAGGAACAGAAAAGATTAGAACAACAAAAGAAGGTATTGTTAATATTTGAAACTAAATTGTCTTTTATTTCAATTTCAATCTTTTAGGTCAATAATAATAATGTATGTCGGCCGATGTTACAAAATATTGAAACAGAATTACAAATAATCAAAATTCATTACACACATAGAATAATGATGTTTTTTAATTACATAACGGGATGTGAAAAAAATATTTTCTATTTTGTAGATACATGTTTACGATAGAGTTTGTTAGACTCTTTCTTTATATAAATTGTTACAGAGATTATAATTGTGTTTCTTTAATTTTATTGTATTTTTACAATTTTGTAATATACCTACTAATAAATAATAATAAAATGTTAGGAATTAATCGAACAAATGAGAATTGAACAAGAGTCAAGGCAAGTGAAACAGAGATCGACCCCACGCGTGGGTAAGCCCCGCCCCATGTTCGGACCCCCCGTACCCGCCGAGAGGCCCGTGGTCCTCCCTGGAGGTAGGAAATGGCGGAAACCCGAGGACGCCTACAACGAACAACGAATTAACGAAGCGTTGACGGCTCAAGCGGAGGTTATTAAAGGAAAAGCGATTGGGTATTTAGAAATTTTCTAAACGATTTACATTCTCACGTTTCATTAGAAAAATGTAGCTTCACGATTTGAATATGTGTCAAGATTCAATAATTTTACTATTTGATACTTTTCAAAGCTTTATTGTAATTAAATTATTTATTAATTGGTCTCATTCTGAGTCATATAAAGAATAGAAATAATAAGTTTTACTTTATACCATCATTAGGTATCCCATCCCTCCAGTTATTTTTGAAATTAATAAAAAATCATGGTTGATAAATTTAAATGATAATTTCATATAGTAATAAAAACCATAAATTATGCTGATTAAGTTTAAGTTATCAACAATATATTAAATATGTTGTTGATCAAAATTTAATTAATTATATAATTACCTACATCACAGACCTTTTTACGTATGAAAGCAAGTTACTAGTATCTACGAATGCTTTTGTGTAATATTATTAAAACTTCCATTATTATATATTTTGAAAAATAAAATATAAAGGAAGTAAAAATTTAGAACTCAAATTATAGTGTTAAACTGTTCGGTGCTCTGGCCCGGCGCGTGACTGTGCTACGAGTGAAAGCAGCTCTACTTGTTTATGCCCTTCAGATATTGATACATTTGTACCCAACTATGTGGAGTAGTACATATTTTTATATAATTTACACATTTATATGTCCCCTGATTCAGCCTGAACGGATTAACGCATGAGATTTCGTTTCAATCGTGCTGCTAATTACACTGAGTGCATTAAAATGTACAGGGTTAAATGTAATTAGCGCAAGACTTCTTGCAGGCAGCATGTCTACATCAATACCAACAACATTTATTCTACGACTTTAGAAAATTAATAGTTTTGAAATTTTAATACAAATATTTAAATTTTTATACAAAATTAATATATTGCCTCTGAACTATCATTTAGTCTGCGTGCGGCTAAGAAAATAGCGCGGGAAACGCGCGCGGCAAGGTAGGGGCTCTCGCGCGTCATTCTTACAAGATACAGAGTAATAAATAACAGAGGGTGCAAACATTTTTTGTTTTTATTTTTTTTTGTGCTCTTTATCGTTATGTTGTTGGTATTGATGTAGACATGCTGCCTGCAAGAAGTCTTGCGTTAATTACATTTTACCCTGTATAATGTTAGATTTTTAAAGCTGAACTTTAAAATCAAATAATTTATGGTTTTATTACAAAACTTTTAAGTTATGATCAACAAACAATATCACTATCAAACTTAGTTTTAGTGAAAACATGTTCGTCGTTTTAATCACGTCACAATATTTTTAGGTCATTTGAAAGCGAACTTCTGCCATATGACGAGAGGTTGGTTACATATACAAAGGGCATGTTGTGACCCATCCTCCTACCTGAACTATTTACATCATGAACTTCATTGAAATCTTCTTGTGAATATTCAATTACCAACCTAAGACATAAAGAGTTGTAAAGTCCCATAGTGAGCTCTTGTAGGAGTAGGAATACGAGTTTTACTGTAATAATTTTCAGTTGCGTCACGCAGTAGCAATTCCATCATAATTCTACGGGCTAGCTGCCCATCAAGGAATGTAAAAACTAAAAATATATTGTTTAAAAATAGGCAGATAAGTTTAATACTTTTCGGCAGTCCCTGTGACTATATGTCAGTGATATTATACAATGATTATCGCTACGGAACTCAAGTACACGTGTAGCTTTACTTGCCAGTACCACAAGTCTGCGTTGCTCGACCTGCTTGCGCAAACAAGCTGTGCACGAAACTTTTACATTTTTCTCTACCAAAAAAGTTATGTCGGGAGTTCAATAAACCATCGTGGTTTTCAGAAATGAACCATAGGAGTTTGGACTGAGTATAAGAAGTTTTTAAGATAATAATAATTTTAATGTAGCGTTTAAAAAATTAAAGACTAAAATGTCATTATTAAAAATAATTCGCCAATCAATGTATTTTTTGTTATCAATGTATATTAGTGTCAACATAAATTATGAAAGTCTATTTCGCAGTCGCCGTTTTGAATAGATTATTGTATTACTAAGTGGGTCGTCATCAGAACTGTTTTGCCGCTCTCCTTCTTTCTCCTGTATGTGCCTTCTGAAACTAATACACCACAATAAACGCTACAGCATAACTGTTATATTAAGGGCGTGTTTGATTGAGTTGAGTTTGTCTCCGAGCGAACTGCTCAGTCGCGCCGGCCCAATTCTGCTGCTACGCAGCATCGCTTGACCTCTAAAATGGCGATACGTATTTTACGGACATAAAAAGGGTTTCATTTTTTACTAGTTGCTGATACATCAACAGGTTTTAACTTTTACGGTACTTGGCGCTTGGCGTGTCACAAAAAAAATTGTTTAAAGCCACGGTAAAAATTGGTGCCACGATGGATCAACGAATGCTATATGAGTTTACTAATGACTTTTACAGTTAGCCAACAGTTTCGTCTTCAATAGCCACCTCCATTTCAACGTAGGTTGTAATCTGCATGTATTCATTGATCATTGTCAATCGACAGATCGAATTCTGGAACAACGCCTGGCCGTGGGTTGAAAGTGAAAACAGTTTTGGTAGAGATAAGAAATTAAATAGGTATGTTCATCGAAATTACCCTTTGATCTTTTGATCCTAAATAACATTATAAATTATAATAAAATATAATATTTTATTTTCTTGGCTTTGGGCATGAAAAATCTTTTTAGTGCGTTAATTAGATAAAATAGGTAATAATTACTTTTTTAAATAGACTACATACCTATACAAATAAAAACTAATGATTAACTGAAAATATCGAGTGTGCAATAAAAATTATATATGCTTTTCTTTATTTCCAACTTTTGTATATATGTATCAACCTGTCTTTATGTATAATGGATGTAATGCACCTACAATCTTTATATACTTAGTCTAGATGCGAAAAAAGTAAGACTTGTTTTAAGCAATACGTTTTCCAGAATTTGAATGTCGAAGTTCTATACCTATTCTTATAACATCTATGCATCATTATTAAAATAAAGAGTGGTGTGCCCTATGTAGCTATCCATGTATATATTTTATTTTAAATATCCAGAAGAAATGACTTTTTTTATAAATGTAAGTCTTAATATAAACTGTTATCATTCTAAGATTTTATCTTTAAAACAGGTTCTCCACTCAATTAGTAAAATATTCAAATAATGCAAAATTATTTTATTTTAATTACACAGATTACCATTTACTAAGATCTTAAAACTTACTTATTCACTACATTCTTAAGTCTCATACTCTCGCAGTGTAAAATAAATGATTTGTCTTTCTAGGTAGTAAGGTTTTACTGACAAATAATTTGAGTTCATTGCAAAATTATTTACCTTATCCAAATATAATAAAAAGGTGAGCAATCTTAATGACTGCTGATGTAAAACAAACATAAATCTATCAAATAAAAGATATTATGTTATAATGCTACGAACTCTGCTACGATTTACGAATTAACGTAACGGTACTACAAATGAGTGCAGTTCTGCTACGAGTGAGCACAACAGTACTGCGAGGGCACGTATCTCTACATACCTGCTACGTAGCATGTCGCTACCGCGAGACCTATAGCACGTTTCCTACTAAAATACTGTTGCTAAATAATTGTCCACTTTCTTTTCAAATTCTAGTAAATTCGATATAATTTCAGAGTAAACTTCATGAAGTACGAAAAACCACCG
>LUGF01045448.1:26235-38018 GCA_001625245.1 Calycopis cecrops
AACGACAAAACTTAAAAGGCAGCCCTCGTAATGCTACGAACTCTGCTACGATTTACGAATTAACGTAACGGTTACTACAAATGAGTGCAGTTCTGCTACGAGTGAGCACAACAGTACTGCGAGGGAACGTATCTCTACATACCTGCTACGTAGCATGTCGCTACCGCGAGACCTATAGCACGTTTCCTACTAAAATACTGTTGCTAAAGAATTGTCCACTTTCTTTTCAAATTCTAGTAAATTCGATATAATTCCAGAGTAAACTTCATGAAGTACGAAAAACCACCGGTGTCTTTAGACCACTTACAGCAATCTGAGGTGTACAAGGTGGTGCACAACATGGACCAGACGCCACTGAAGAGGGTCGAACTGCTCACTCCCGTCGTCGCCGAGGCTGACTACAGAGAGGTAAACACTTTTTCTTTCTTCTTTCTTTTTTGAAGTAGAGGTAACGTGTAACGTGTAAGTGTTTTTCTTTTGTGGTTGCTTTTCGGTGTGGAACTTTACTCATGGCTATGTTTGGCAGGACTATTCATGCATTTCACATCACAACTCCAGTAAATCTCCAAGTATTATTTACAGTTTCATTTCAACATTCTTGTCTATTTTGCTGTAAAAGGGTTGGTGAGGGTTGCCCTTCAGCATCCTCGGAATTCAAAAAGTCCGCATTTTTTGTTCTTCCTTAGCCGGAATAGTAACTATTCCTAATAAAAAAAATTTAAAGAAATCCTAACCCGCTTTCGCTTTTTCTTAAATTAAGAGGAATTTGGGAGTAATTTTTTTGTACTGCGTACATGCTCGTGACAATAGCGACGGTGCTGCCAGCCCTAGCCGCTTGTATTAGTGCTAGTACCTATGTAAATGAAATTTATTATTGTTATATATTTTTTTAGTCTCTTTCTCTTTCTCTGCGTTCTCTAAGCTTCAGCTTCATATTTCGCTTCCTCATGCTCACTAACCCTGAACTGTAATAACCCTCACATACTCACATTTGACTGACACTGCAAGTTTATGAAACAACGAATTGTGCCCATTTAGATATCATTACGAAACATGAAGGGAAGACTCTAACATATCAAATGCGTTTAGGTACATCGATGATTGGCAAATAAAATATATCAAAATTGCTCATTTTCATTCCAGAGAAAAATTAAATCGAGATTTAGCCCTGTCAGCAGCGTTACTAACAGGTGGCCTTCACGAGGCTGTACGCCCACTCCACGTGAGTCTGCCATTTTGTTTTAATCTCATTTTAGAATTCATGTCACAGGAATTCCGTAGTTTATAATGTAGGCTTAACAAACACAAAAGAAGCCAGAATATGGTCATTAAAAAACACATAAGTGACGAAAAGTTGTGCTTAAAAACTAATCTAAATTAAAAATATTCCAGAGAGCGAGATCTGCAACACCATGCAGTGAACGTATGGGTAACGAGCAGCGTTTCACCATGCCTCAGCAGTTGCACCCTTGAACATCGTCTGATACAAAAAAAATTTTCTCATTAATACATCACATCTAGGTACATATTGTTCTCTTCAAACTTAATTTATTTCTACTTTTTAAAAAATCTCCTTTTGATAAGAAAAATATTATTTGTCATTTAATGTAATGTTACATTTTATGTGTTCTTGAATTTTATTAAGTGGACTCTCACTACACATCAGTTACAATAATCCTTTAAAAATTTCTGTTCTTAATCCACTTTATCATTGTAGTCACTTTATATTATTTTATTATGTACTGGCAATAAGACAGTGTGGGTCATTTAAGTATTACGTATGTGGATTATTTGTAATTTCCCCTCTTGTCAGCAAAAATCATTGTAAATATTACTTGAATTTGAAAAGAAATAAGCAAAGTAAATACACAACCCACCTACCTTCAGAGCTTACGTAGTACTTGAGCGACCCCGTGTGATATAATGTAATTACAGAACCGTTTTAATACTTACCTAATGTTTTTACAGAACTACTGATTCTTTCTTTTGACCCCTCACACAAATTTTACCATGTTGCACCATATCCTTTAGGTAATTTAATATTTTATTGACGCATGTAATGGTGGTTGTTTTTCATTTTCAATACTCCTTAAGTAAACATTTTATGATTTTTTGTATATAAATTAATATTAAGAAATAAAATTATATAAATTATTGGTGTTTATTTATTTTTTTAATTCGACCGAACTGATTGCCATGATTTATTATCATTAATAGGTGACTTACGTATTAATTAATTCTGACGACGAATATGCGTAATGTGTCAAACTTTTTTATTACAAATAATAGAAGGGTCAACATCTAATTGATAAGTGACTACTAATAACAAGATGCTCACCTACTAAGCCTTTGTGTGCTCACGAATATTCAACAAACGAATGGTGGAGACAAATACTTTACTTTAACAATCGTAACGCCCACTACTTGCCGTGTGCTCAGTCAGCCACATGACGTGCCAGCCAAACCAATCTAACCCAGCAAAGCCAAGCCATTTTAGCTTGTCTTCGTATTATACGTTATATTAATAACTAAGAAGGTATATAAAATATTAATAACAATTGAATGTGACATAAGAGAAATCAGGAGCAGGATCGATGGCTTAACGTGGTCTCCGAACAATGGGACACGCGGGAGTGGAACGCCGCCCCAGTTCTTCAATTACGACTGTTATTGGTCCGACCTGAGAATTGAACTCGTTACCTCATGTCTGTTTGAACATGGCAGAGGCACTCAAGTATATAATCAAGCACACTAAAACTTTAATCACTTCTACAAGTGTTTCTCCCTCATCCTAAAACCCGAGCGTGTTCAAGCCCTGAGCGACTAGGTATTTCCTCGACCATCGTGCTACATCTTCCGGCGCAGCGTCGCTGCATCAATGAGATTGCGATTAAACCTAGGTCTTGTCAGATATTAACAAAAATGGTGCGAGTATTATAAATACTTTTTGAATAAGGAAATGATTAACAAATCACTTGAGTTAAGGTTATTTTTAATTGAAAAAGTTCGATTTAGGTTTTTATTTTTCTTACGAAATTTTCTGATTCGATCACAGTCAAAGCACGCTTTAAAATATACGCGATAGCTTAACAAGTTATGATTCAACATCGGAGGTATAAAAAGAAACGAGTCGTTAAACTTTGCATATTTTATTGTGGTCCTGGCAGCAGGCGCGCCGGCCCGGCCCCGCCAGCGGCCGGTCGCGCTCGTCCCACACGACCACGCCGTCGCACGCGCACACGCGCTTGCTGTTCTGCAGCACGCCCGCCGACCACGCGATGATGCCGCACGCCACACTACGAGCAATACCAAGCTTTACCTTCATCTACTTATCCTTACTAATACCTACTATGTGAATAATAAATAAATAAATAAATATCTGTGGACTTTACACACCACGTTAGCCTAGCCCCGTGCTAAGTACCGTAAGGACTTGTGTTACGGGTACTAGACAACGGAAATATATTTAATACGTTTTATACATTTAAGAAATGTTATATATTTAAGATTTTATTATAGAAATACAGATAATACATATATAAACATCCATGACCAAGGCGGGATTCGAACCCGCGCCTCCTGGCGCAACAAGCTCCACTTATCCGAGCCCTGTACCACTGCGCCAGCCTGGTCGTCATGTGAATGTCAGTTTGTTTGTTTTTATTTTATTTTTATGGTGTAAGGCGACAAACGAGCAGTCGGAGCCATTTTCATGACCGACGCCCATGGACATCCGCACGCAGGCTACACAGATGCGCTACTTCATCATTACCTTCAGCCGGAGGACATCCACTATTGGATATAAGCCTCTCCTATACATCGCAATTGGTCACAGTCACGAGCCACTTACATCCAACTCTACCTTATCTACTTACCCCTACCAATATTATAAATGTGAGCGTAATGTTATGCTGAAAGCAAAACTACTCAACCGATCATCGTGATACTTTGTACACATATTCTTAGACGTATGCGAAAGGACAAAGGATACTATTAAAAAAAATAATTACGGACGTCATCAAAGCCGAGGATTAAACAACTGTACCGACTTTAACCATTCTTTCACTAATAGAAAACTACATTATCAGGAAAATGAAATGGCTATATTTTATCACACACTATTCTGGGATCAGAAATTGATTCTTTAACTAATAGAAAACTACATTATCAGGAAAATGAAATGGCTATATTTTATCACACACTATTCTGGGATCAGAAATTGACTTTAATCTAGACAAGATAACAATCTAGGCCCTACGTACAGTTGTAGCAAGAAGCAGTTTAAATATCTCATATTTATTTCTTTCAGAAAAGAAATAAAAGTATTAAAATAGGCAGACTGTCAGTCCCCAACAATAGAAGCCCTGCTACGAATGACTGTAGTGCTATTTGACTGTGCTACGAGAAGAACGAAGCTCAAATTACTTCTGCTACGAGTGAGCGTAGCTACATTTGTCTGTGCTACAAGAGAACTTAGCTATATTTGCTGGTGCTACGATGTGCATTTATTTGTGTGGTTCCATTTATCTGAGCTGCAAGTAAGCGCGGTTCCGCTTATCAGTGCAGATACTGAACACAACAAGTGAGCGTAGATCCATTTGCATACATAACGTACTGTACAAAGCATGTTGCTGACGCAAATTCATGATATTTTTCCTACAAAAAGGTCTGAATACGCTAAGAAAGTTTTGTGATTAGCTCTAGCTGGTGGTATAAACTTTAGAGGGAACAAAACAATGTTAGTAAATTTAGTTTAAGTTTACTAACATTGTTTGGTAATGTGAAGATAGTTACAAGATACTTACGACACGCCTGCGTCACCATCGACCTCGGACGCTGGAGTGCCCCCCAGGCCGAAGTCATCGGCTCTCTCTTTCACGGCCACCGACCTCCCCACTATGTCGGAGATCTAGTAATAAGAGAAGAGTAATAATCAGATTCTGATGATCTTAACAGAAATAGTAGTAAGTTTAGAGTATTTTTTTATAGCATAAGAAGGCAAAAGAGCAATCGGAGCCATTTTCATAACTGCCGATGTCCGTCCGACGCATAGAGACTATACAGATGCGCTGCCCTTTCTCCTCCCTCCTCCACGGGCAACGGCTACTACACACCGCACGAAACGCGACATCACAGCTGTCACTTTACGCCGGTCTCGTGTAAGCGGGAGCTACCTCCCCGGCCGTGCCGGCCCCATTCCACTGCAAAGCCGCATGCTAGAGCAGCATAGTAGCAGTAGTCGCACTAGTCAGGCTCGCACTGACCCTTGAGAAGTTTCGGCGCTTTCATAGGTAACATTTTGGCATGTAAATAAAACCACACAATTACACTAAACCTTTGCGAAAGCTTTGATGACAGAATGATTATGCAGGAAACTGACAGGTCACTTATACACCGTCGTGAAGTCTCGTTTCATGCTGTATTTTATATGGTAGCGCATTAGAGGGGATGAAGGAACGCCCATTAACATCTGCATTAAAGTTACAATACATCTGTGTAACCTTTTTGCAGATATTTATGGGCATCGCTAGACGCTTCCGAAGCTCGTCTCCCAGTACGTGCTACATTTAGGCAACTATTTGTGCAGTTGTGATGAGTTATCGAAACCAGTCGTATTTTGTATTAGTAAATGTAAATAGTATAAAAAAGTAGATTATTGAATAAAAGTATAACTATTCGTACCTTGAGCACACTGTCCAGGATCCTGAAGGTGGCTCTGCCGGACTCGTCAGCGACGATGTTGCCCAGGTCTCCCGCGTGTCGCTTGTGGGGCGGGTCCTCGGGGGCGCCGTGCGGGGCCCCCAGCGGGTTGTAGTGGGCCCCTAGAGACTCGCAGCCCTGGTAATTAAGATTCGTTGGTATCATCAGCCTTGAAGTATATATAGGTACCTTCAGGTGAGTAAGAAGGATGTTTTTCTAACCGAATTTTGGCTTTTAGCGGCTGGCCTTACAGGACATGTTTCCGTACAAGCGTAAAAAAACGACGAGAGTTGTCAGACGCAGTAGCGAAGACTTATTAAGCTCTAGTGTGACTTGCCAACTTTACAACTGCTTTTTTTTTTTTAAAGAACCTTACCCCTTTTTGAACTCGAATTCGTCTTTTACCAAATTGCCAGACCTTTCAAACACATAAGACCACATGAAACACGACCATAACAATAATTCACCCTGCGCCAGTACTTCTTCTTCAGTTGCACGGGCGGGAGGCGGAAAAAAAAATTTGAATTGACTCGTCAATGGACACTAATAGCATAGATACTAATAGCCCATGACACAACCGTAGCAACAAGCCAGCAGTGGCATACTCGGGGGAAGAGCATGGGGACGCTTCCCCTAAGCTTCATGCAGAGTATGAGTATGAAAATTCCTTACTTCCCTAGATGAAACCTAGGGTCAACCCACTGTAAAATCTATTTATAATAGCAAGCCCACTAAGATAAAACCAGTTTACTAGTCTAGACCCTGTTAAATCTATTGTGACTCGGCTAAAACCCTGACCCGTCACTGTCGGTTAGACCCCATCTATCATCCCTTACCCTTTTCTTTTCTGTTGACGTAGGGGGAAACATTTACGTATGCTACCTAGGAGCGCGAGTGGCTCCTATATCTATGTCGGACTCGGCACTTCGTGTAATACTGACTAAACCCATGCAGGTGCCTTCCGCAACACGCTCCCTCCAGGCTCTGGCTTCGGCCTTTTCAGGCCAGACTTCTCCTCCTTGAGGACTGTCCGGCTGCCTTAGCTCAATGGGATCAGTTTCCCTGCCCCCAGTACTCCAAAGGAGCACGCTAACTTGTCCAAATCGGACCTTGATCATCGAAAAGCCTTGGATCATCCCTTACCTTGCTCAGGTCTCCCGCATCATGCACATGCAAGCCGTGCGGGCCGGGCGTGAGGCCGTCGATACTGCCGTCGGCCACCATCGGCCCCTCGCCGCTCTGCTGGAACCTGATCACGCCTATCACGCGCCCGCCGCAGCAGGAAGGGTTGGAGACCATGGCGACCGCTGATTGAGACTCTGCAGACAAGTTTCTGAAGTGAAAATATCTACAGCAAGGAAGAAAAGGAGCCGGTAGTCTATGGAGGGAGAGAGGAGGAGGAAGGGGGGCAACGTATCTGTATACCCTCTATGCGAATGTGTATGGGCGTCTGTAGTCATGAAAATAGCTCCGATTGCTCGTTTGCCCCCTTCTATGAAAAAAAATACGAGCTCGCGTCAGCAACATGCGTAGAGCAAGCGTCTGAAGCTGTCAACTCGTAGCGCCACTTGTACCGTTGTGTGCGCCGCGCAGTTACTTCATACTACAAACGTGTGCTAAATACAGGTCTTTGTTACTTGATAGTTTTAATTTTTCACTTTCTCAATCCCTATCCTTCAAGAATTTTTAAGCCTTGTTTTTACTTAATTCTTAAAAAAAGCTACATTTTACTTGAATACTGCAAAGCCTTTTTAGGTTAACGACGATTTATAAGAGGTTTTCGGCAGGTGGAAATCTCATGCGTGTCATGTCATTAATTTACGGGTACTGTCTGTAGGTGTATAATTATATCACAAGGGAGTAAGATAGTATTTTTAAGGCGAGGGCGCTGTTTTGAAACCAGAGCAGAACGAAGGATTCTAGAGTAGAATCCTGAGTGTAGCGAGGGATTCAACGTACGCTGCCCGAGGGTAAAAATATTTTGCGACCGCGGGATATACTCTACTTTTCATCCCTATCTATGAGAAAAATAAATAAGTAAATCGTATTTATTATTACAATATATTATATATATTTACTTTTAATAGATACCTATAATAAAATTATGTAAGTATGTATCTAAGAAACACAATTAAAATTTTATATGTACATTTGTGCAATTATTGAAAGTTAAATTAATTGTTTTGTTGTTTAATTTGTCCCAAAAGGCAAAGGAGTTATCCATACAGCCCAGTATGCACCGCGCGGTGCGTACTGCACTGTACTGTACTGTCTGTGGTTCATCTTTTTGGTTGTAATTTTTAAAGCAACATTAGCGTTCCAAATTCAAATCTCATTATTACCCTGCGAAACCATTCTAACAAAAACACTTATTTTAGGCGCACTTTTTGGCGAACCAATAAGCGTTTTTCGAATTGATGGGATATATATATATATATATATATATATATATATATACGCTTTCCTGCAGTGTGTGTTTCCGGTAGTCCGTTGATAGGGAAGGCGGAAAAAAAGCGAAATGTCTGCTTAACCTACACACGTAAGTTGGGCTGTGGTAACCACCTGGCTTCAAGAAATTAGGATACCAGCACTATCCGTAGGATATATGAATGTGTATAACCTCCAAAACCCTGCAACACGGCCCTCTTTCCCGATGCTCTGGAGACCATATCAAGCACTACAGTATTAGGTAATGTTGTCTCCACCACGATGGAACCATCACTGAAAGCCACCTAAAAAATAAACAACTATATTTGTTATAAACTGCTAAAACATGTCATTGATGGCTTGGCTGCAGATTGGGGAAGTACAACCAGAAATGGTACTTTAAGCATAATATCTAATCTAATCATTTATTTTTTATTTATTTATTTAGGGGTCATTCTAGTATTACATAAGCAAATTCAAGTAATACAGGGTTGATAAGAGCGAGGGGCATTAAATGAAACCATATATTATACTAAAAGTGCCTACAATAAATCCAAAACTATTTTAAAAAAGTTTACGACGTATATACTAAAATACTTTTTCAAACAAGCAAGCAACATAGCGAAAAATGTTATTACTTTTTGTACCGGGCGGCTACAGTGTGCACGGGGTGAATGACCCCGGCCGGCCATAGTCGGCGATCAGCTGCGATACAGCGTGTATGAAGAGAAAAAAAACTAAAAAATTCCTGTGGCTAAACTATTGCTCCGATTGATCAGATTTTTGTTGTGTAGCCTGGAAATTATACACTAAATATGTGGTTTCATTTAATGCCTCTCGCTTTTATCAACCTTGTATATGTACTGGTTTTTGCTGACAAGGGGGGAGGGAGGGTTAAAATTTACAAACAATCGGTTTATCGAACCCCCAACTTTTTTCTTGTTTTTGCATTTGTGAATTCTAGATTCTAGATGGTCAAATACATCTACAAAATTATAAGAACAAAATCTTTATTCGCTGGACAAAATAAAAATGTTTGAAGAAGTCACAATGAATGCTCACCACGTGTTTTAACAAGGAACAAATAAGTCAAACCTAACAGCGACGTCTATTACAATTTGATTTGCGTAAAAATCCTAATTTCACTTAATAAATGAAAACGGTCATCATATCAAATTATCTGACAAATAGATAAGCAACATTAAGTCAAATACTGTTGGAAAATGGTCTTACATCAAGTTTAATAAGAACAATTTACAGCGAATAAAGTGGTAATACATAGATGTTTACAAACTTATTATGAAATTCACATATTTGTATAACACTATTACAAATACCCTCGATATTCCTTTTTGTCCTACTTCTAATTTCACATACCTAACTAATAATATAAAAAATTTCTTTCCATAGACACCTCAACCAGCTTAATTGGACAAAAGCTAAGTTACAGTTTTTATGTTTTCCTGATAACCTGTGTCTTTGATATTACAACTTTATTCAGTTGGGGGTGTGTTATGTAATTCTTGAATATCTCATATAAGGGTAGGCAGAGAAAACAGTGTGTAACATATAACTTCAATCATGTTGTCCATCCTCTTATCCACAATCCTCTTATCCTTCCAAGGCTGCTGAATGCTTCTACTGTTAGTGAGTCTTAAGACCAAGTCCTTACACTGGATCGTCCAACCACCAAGATTATAAAATTTCTCATATAACTAGTATAATAACCATATCTTACATTTTTGATTTCATCATTTGTCTTGAGACAATTTAATGTTTTGTTGAGAGCATCCTGGTCTATCTTTGTTCCAAAATCAACAAGGATTTCCAACTGAAACAATTTGAAAAGGTTATAAGATATACAGTAAAGTACAGTAAAATAAAACTGCTGCAACGGAATAAATGTGTCATTCTGACAGAACAGCTGTAGCCGGTGGCCCATGTAGGTGGGAGAAGAAAGGAGGGTTGCGCATCTGTATAGCATATAGTAATAGCATATAATGGGCGTCGGTAGTCATGTAAATGGCTCCGACTACTCGTTTACCCACCTATAATATAAGAAAAATACAGTAAAGTACGTAATATGATGTTTCTCCTGACAAAGTAGATGCTTATAAATGCCAGTCAAAAAGTTTACGATTAGGATTAAAATTATCTACTTATCATGAAATGAGCGTGATTATTTTACAATTAAACCATGTACAACTTAAATGTTTAGGAAAATAAACATAAGCTCTTGTGTAGATCACCTCATAAGCTGATGAAGATTGAAATAAATATTCCTTCAAATAAGCTAAGTTAAAGGCTTTAAGTGCTTTAATCAGACTCATAAATGATAATAGTCCAAGTTTATTTATCCCAGATGCATCAAAATATATAAGAATATATATAAGAAAATATTCATTTAAAAAATAAGACGTAACAGTACTTTGATACAAATGATAAATATCATACTACCGTATGAATATATGCTTTGTCATTGTAATTGATCAAGAAACATGACTCTTAGAAACAGCGAATTCAAGGTCTTATTAGCGGCGGTAGAATAAAATTATGGAATCTCGTGCTTTAAAATGTGCGATAAGGAATCATGTGTGTTATGGAATCTCGTGCTTTCAAATAAATAAATGATTATGATTATTATTATGATTTACTTGACTTAGCAATTTAAATATATTTATTTACCTTTGATAACATTTTCTGATATTGCACACGCTAATAAAATCCTAGACTTACACTCTTCAATTTTATCTTAGTCTTTGGCTTTTTATACACGAATAATTTATCTGGAAATATCTCTAAAAAAAGTATTTTAGCGTAATTCGAAAACCAAAACATTCGCATGCCGCAGCTGTTTTTGACATTGTGTCAAAATAAAAATTAATGACATCATTTGTGACAATTGTGTTTTCAATGTTTAAAGCATAAAAAATATTTTAATGAAAAGTTAGAGCGAGCAAGTCGTGACTCGTGACAATAGGCTATTTGCTTAGATCATTTACTAAATGATCTAAGGCTATTTGACACTATCAATAAAAAAATATACTACGAATTATAGTCATCATATTAAATAAGATAATAATAAACCGTATACAAGTCTATTTTTATATAAAAAAATGCATATCTAATGTAGCATTTGCGAATTAAAGAAGCAATTATTTGTCAACGTCAAAAACGTTTTGTGATCGGTTGAAACTCAGATGACGTCACCGGCAAGTAAACTCTAGCTGAATTGCCTAGTGTTTGACACTTTATTTACTTGCGTTTCACGTCAATCTAATCACATCTAAACACACACAGTTTGCACTGTTTTAGGCGCGACTGTAATAACTCAAACTTTAACATTATTTTTTGTTGTTAATACTGCTTATTTTCTGGACATATTTATGTAACGTGCTTAACAAGTCATAAAGTATGAAATGAAAAATGGCGACACTAGTTCGCGTGGCTGTCTAGAAGCCCTATAACTTTGTTTTTTACAAAAAAAAAGTTTTAATTTGAGGTTTTGAGGGCCTGACGCGGGTTCAAAGAATGAACTGAGCGGTATGGCGCAAGCTTGTCCAAGTCTTCTGTACCACGAAACAGAAAAACAAATTTTTTTATTTTTATTTTAGATAGAATATACGCTAAGTGACTGAAGGTCAGTGCAGCTTCAT
>LUGF01045472.1:0-29860 GCA_001625245.1 Calycopis cecrops
ACATAACTCGATAATTATTAGGTGTACGAAACTCCCATACAAACCTGCCATTCACCTTTGTCTGCCGAGTGTCGAAAAATAACCGCCAATATTGTCGCTAGTTGCTTTGCGAAAAAAAAAGGAACTGCGATGATAGCTAGATAACCAAGTGATTCCGGGAATATATCACAGGTGGCATTTTTATGATGAAATGCTTATTTTGTGGAAATAAAGATATGTGTGGCCAATTACTGAAAGTGGCCAGTTACACATCGGTTTACCCTATATATACACACGCGTAGCCTTTAACCGCTGTCCTCTCTTTAACAGGAGAGCCTAGAAAATCTAAATTAAAAAATGCGCTAGAGAAACGTATTAAAGCATTACGTTGAGATTAATAGAATTTGTTCCCCCAGTCATGATAGCTCATAGAGCTCCTCTAGCTCAAGACCCGTGTCGGCCACTTTTTTAGCTGCCGCGCGTGAGCTGCTCCCCTCCGCCAGAGGGGGGGAAAGGAGGACACCTGCTGTCCTCCTGGCCAAGATAATAATAGTATAACCTGTTAATCTCAATATTCCGGTTTGCCTCCTCCCAGATTAGCTGGGAAAGAAGGGGGGACTGCACCCCCCATCGACCACAAATTACAGAGGCTCGAGCTACCTTAGGGCACTCGCCTCTCATACAGACGAAGCTGCACTGGGCTTTCAGTTCTGCTAGCGTAGATTCTATCTAAAAAAAAAATAAAAAAAAAAGAATTTGTTCGGTTGGCTACTGTTTCACACCATTTTGCTACTCTTTCATTTTTCACACCATGCCACGTTCAGTGTTTATAAACATAAAAACTTCGACAATTACTTTTTTTATAGCATAAGGGAGCAAATAAGCCATCGGAGCCATTTTCATGACTACCGACGCTCATAGACTACAAATGCGTTGCCGCCTTCATTCTGCTCCCTTCATGGGCCACCGGCTACTACCACATCGCATGAAACGCGACAGCACAGCTGTCACATTACACTAGTCTCGTGTAAGCGAGAGGTACCTCCCCGGTCGCTCCCCAATTCAGCTGCGTGCAGTTTGGTTCTACTTTTTACTTACTACTTACTAACAGTTCAATTACATTTGTTTTTTTTTTTATGATACCTATAGGAGGGCAAACGAGCAGCCGGAGCCATTTTCATGACTACCGACGCCCACAAACATCCGCATAGAGGTTAAACAGATGCGCTGCCCTCCTTTCTCCTCCCACCTCCATGGGCCACCGGCTACTTACACACCGCACGAAACGCGACAGCACAGCTGTCATTTTACGCCGGACACGTATAAGCGAGAGGTACCTCCCCGGTCGCTCCCCAATTCAGCTGCGTGCAGTTTGGTTCTACTTTTTACTTACTACTTACTAACAGTTCAATTACATTTTCCAGATATGATTTTATATCCAGCCCTAATTTAATCATCATTGATCTACCAGGGAACATTCCCGCGACCCTACGACCTATAACGACCGCCCTAAATCCCTACGTGCTCATATAATTATATTATCTTCTTGATTTATAATATCCCGTGCTCATCTTATGTGCTCCTCCTGTATATCTAATTCGGCAAGTATTCATTCAGCGTAGCACTACATCTAAGGGTCAATTCACACCGAGACGCGACGCGACGTGACGCGGCTTTGATTTCCGGCGCCGCAAGATGCCTCGCGGCGCCGCGAGACGCATCTTTAAATCGTATCATCAACGACGCCGCGCGGCGCAACGAGACGCCGCGCGGTGCAGCGAGACGCCGCGCGGCGCAGCGGAACGTGTCTACTCGCCGCGGCTGTGCCACGGACGACTGCCCCTCCCGCGCCCACTCAACACCCGTAGTTAGGGATGATTGATGTTAGAAAAACTCTTTATCACTCGACCGAACTGCATGAGATCTAAACGAAGTCGGGACGGAAATAGTAGACAAGTCGCCACAGCGGCCTCAGGCTGCACCTCGCGGCGCGGGCGCCGCGCTGCTTCGCACGGCAACGCGAGACGCAGCACCGCTCTTGCACGCCGCGCGTCACCGCCGCGTCGCGATACGTCGCGCTGCGCCGCGAGGCGTCTCGAGGTGCAGCGCTGCGCAGCGTATCTGAATTCTCACAATGAAATGTGTATCTTTTCGTGTAGTAAATAAAGTATATTTTGAGTTGCTCTATGTAAAATCTACGCGCGGCGCCTCGAGGCGTCGCGTCTCGGTGTGAGCTGACCCTTACTGGTACACGTTGTTAATATATTATACAGATAATTTTCTCAAGCGCTGCGGTTTGTAATAAATATACTTACGTTGCTTGTTGCCTGTTAGCTCGCTTTCAGCGCTTGAGTTTACACAACAAGTATCTATATACGGTTGGTATTATGTTTCCAATTTGCTGGTACTAATGACTAGGTAGGTTAGCTTCACAGTGTTATTAATACAGAATTATCAGTCCATAATATTTTGTATATTATATTATATTATATTATATTGTGTATAAAATATTATGGACTTTATAATATTATGGCTTATAATTATATGGCTAGCCACATAGTAGTGTTTCATGGCTACTACTATGGGCGCTCGCATATGCAGCGGCTGCAGGTGCGTTTCTTTTAATAGTAGGTATAAGGGAGCAAACGAGCAGTTGGACCCATTTTCATGACTACCGACGCCCATAGACATCCGTAAAGAGATTATACAGATGCGTTGCCTACTTTCCTCCTCCGACCTACGTGGTCCACCGGCTACTTACGCACCGCACGAAACGCGACAGTACAGCTATCACTTTACGCCGGGTCGTGTAACCGAGGGGGACTGGGGAGGTACCTCTACCTCCCCAGTCGTGGCGATCCAATTCGGCTACGTGCATGCATGTAGCGTGACACTACTTCTTACCAAAATACTTACCATGTAACTAACCATCTTGTTAACCTGTTGATCATTTGTCATTAAAACATTTATTTATGTTTATAAGACATTAGTAAGAGGTAGTGCCACACTACATGCTTGCATGCAGTCGAATTGGGCCGGCACGGCCCAATTCGACTGCATCATCTTATCTCTTCATTAAACATCCACAAAATATAAAGAAGTTTTTAGTAAGAGGTAGTGCCACGCTGAATGTATGCAGCGGAATTGGGCCGGCACGACCGGGGAGGTACCTCTCGCTTACTCGAGACCGGCGTAAAGTGACAGCTGTGCTGTCGCGTTTCGTGCGGTGTGTAAGTAGCCAGTGGCCCATGGAGGTGGGAGGAAAAAGAAGGGCAGCGCATCTGTATAGCCTCTATGCGGATGTTCGTGGGCGTCGGTAGTCATGAAAATGGCTCCGACTGCTCGTTTGCCCTCCTATACCATAAAAATAATACTTTTTAAACAAATATTGCAAATGTTGCAAGAATTAGGTGCATAAAAACACTCTTCAAACATAATATATACTAAATGTTGTAAGCTTTCACGACCGGGGAATTACAATAATGTAGATGACTATGGATGTTTGTTTGTTCGCCTTACATTATGAAAAAATACAAATTTCATTTTATTTCACGAAACATTTTGCATTTCACGCTTATTAATTATTAACGCTTATTGAATTTCGAATTCATTTTTTCGGGTCAATCTGACCCAAGCGGAGTGAGGTGCGAATTAAAAATGTTAATTATATTTACGTGTTCTAGGATATTAACAAAAAGCTTTTGTTTGTAGGACTCTTTCATAAAATAAACGATTTAATCTGTTTTTTTCTCATTATTGGGTTGTTTGTGTGGCATATTTTAGCGTTATATTAGAGAAATGGTGTTACGCTATTTTTTTAATTAATATGTTTTATTATTGAAATATGACAT
The DNA here is from genome assembly GCA_001625245.1 of Calycopis cecrops. NCBI lineage: Eukaryota > Metazoa > Arthropoda > Insecta > Lepidoptera > Lycaenidae > Calycopis > Calycopis cecrops. The sequence continues at coordinate 3,831 of LUGF01045472.1, forward strand.
GTATGACTTAGACCCTAATATGTTTTGTGTGAACTCAGTTAGAAGGTGCTTAAGCCTTAACTTTTTTAAATAGTTGTCCTTAACGTTACATAGATATACGTTCTTCTCCATATTTGTTAATTATAAGTAATCAATGTTTTATGTTACTCTGTTTAATCCATGTGTTGTGTTCACTTTTTTGTCATTTAATAACTCAAGACGTGAAGACTTGTAAATGGCTTTTAGTTTGTCATACTACACGTATCTACATTACATTTGTTCAGCTGGTCTTCCATGGTACATTGGGATTAACAGGCAAGCAGATTCATCTATATACTTCTATAATTACTAGCATCGCATAATCATAAGACAGATAGTTCTGTCTTAGTAGCGGCGTGATGTCATCGAGAAGCCGGATCTGGCCTCTAGGGGATCAACAGGCATATAAATAAACAATAAAAATATAAAATATATATGTGTGTACGCATGTTTGTATGTTATTTATTATCGATATTTGTCAATAGTTTGACAGTCAATTGAGAGACGTGTAGCCCATGACCAGTAATAGACTATATACAGGATACACAATAGATTATATCTATGGTTAGGTACAGCTAGAGAGAGGGAGAGAGATCAATGACAGGACAACCGTGGAGAGGCTACTGACAACCACCAGCATATCACCGTAAATGTCCCACATGTATTATGTACCTACTCCTAGGCATCACCTGTCAACTCTGATCTGTCAGGCTTGTCCTTCTTCCACTCTGAGATATGGGAGTCTCTAATGCAACACTAATAAGAAGAATAAAATACTGGACTTTATTTCAAAAACTTTAATTGCAAATAAAAACGTAATAGATCGAATCACAATTTTAAATTCTGCAGTAAGGGTAATAGAGTAAGTACTTCTTGAGTTTCAATATAGGGCCAACATCTTAGACTCCAATCTATCGCCATATTGTCCAGTATCTGCTATTATTGTGCCAGCACAGATTATTGACAAAATGGACTTAAGGCTTTAGCTCCTCCTTTAACAAACACAAGAACATAAAAAGAAAGAAACGTAAGCATACTAGGGCCGACATAACTCTTAGCACGACAGCACAACGCCTCTTTTAGCATCGGCGATCGGTGATTATTTTAAAGTAACACCTTAAATCTCTACTCCCATCTTATACAACAGGAATATCAAAACGAATTAGGAGCTTACGCCCAAGAACACCGGTCAGATTAACATAACTAGCGAAAAAGCGCATCATTATAAGGGCTCGCGAGATTTTTTAAGGGTATAAGGTTCTGTATACTAAGTTCATTAGTTTAAACTTGCAGTTGTACATGTTAAATCTTATATTGCGTTAGTAGCACAATAGAATTTTTAAAGCTAATATTTTTTTTTATTTATTATTACCATTTTATTTTAATATTAGGTAACACATCTAGACATATATTTAAATTACTATGCTAAAGCCCAAACCCAAAGATCTTATAGCTTTCCAGTAACGTGTACCACAAAAATGTACTGGCAGTGGGATAGTGTGATTATCTTCGACTACTGATCGATCATTCAAAATTTGTATTTCCTTTTCACGTGATCGCGCCGCAAAGTAACAGCTGTGCTGTCGCGTTTTAAGAAGCGATTCGAAGCCCAAGAGGTGAGGAAGGGGGCAATCATGTTCCCATAGTAATTTGACTTTTACAGAACTCCCACATTCTAATTTGGAGTTCTGTCTAAATACGTTTTTGTCGTCTAAGTATTCTGGAATAAATAAAGTTATTCATAAATCGCACGATGTGGGAGTACGAATTTAAAAATTATTCGCCGATTGAGCGGCTGTCGTTACTTTTCCGGCGATTTGCAAAATAACTTCCAGTAGCCGGGAAAAGTTCTCCCATATTTCATTGAGTTTTGGTGATACTTTTGGCATATATATGTATAAAAGCGTTGAAATCGCAGGACATACTCGTACGCCGTGGTCATATTCACGTATACGGTCGCCAGGTGTCAGGACTTAGGGTCAATTCACACTAAAATCTCGGCGAAGGGCAGCGAAGCGGAGCGCACTTTCAGTGTCATATGAATTTAAACTTTATTTTCATTACTATAGTACTTATTATCGAATTCTCACGATTTCCGCGTGGATTCCAGCGACCGTTCGAGCATTCGCGGGAATCCACGCGTCTCGTTCGAGTTTCTTATGCGATAATAAGTATTATTGTAATTATTATAAAGTTGAAATTCATATGACCCATAAACTGCGCTCCGCTTCGCTGCCCTTCGCCGCGCTTTTGGTGTGAATTGACCCTTAGCCGTTTTTTTACAGTTGTGTCAAACCAAATTCACACAAGTCTTGTCTGTCCGGATTTTGTTAGGCTTTCGACGAGTCTTCCAAATGTTTGCGAGCGTAAGATTGTTAGTGTAAGTCTCAAGAATAATAATAAGTGCATAAATGTCCGTCTACATTTCAGTCTGTGCCAGGCCTTTTTATTTTTGGGCCTGGCAACACTACTCACGTACAATCTACTCACGTACTCACGTACACTCTATACCACGTGAACACTTCGTAGATAATCTGGACACGCGCGCTCTCGGAACTGTGGAGGGCCCTTTACCCGTGATGGAGCACAGCTCCACTACAAGAGGCTCTCGTGACCGCTCTCCACAGGACTTTTTGCGATGCTCCACTCTCTAATATACCTAAGTTTTTGTGAGAAACTTGATAACGTTATTAAGATACGAGGGATATGTTCATTTTTTAATGCAAGAAATATAGAACTTTAAAAACAGCAGTAGTTTGCTTTATAAAATTCATTCGGGGACCACATAATACCAGGATTGTGGTCATCTATTCTGGTGACCACAATCGTTCAACTGAGTGGTTACCTTTTTGGTAATTGTATTACACTGTTGTGCATTTTTCGTTTTTATTGCTGGTTCTATACTTGATACATAACTACTCATTTTATTTTTTTATTTTTTTAATCTGTTAAACTAATGAATGTTATTTCAATGTGTTTGTTGACTAATATATTTATGTGTAGGTAAAGTAAAGAAAAATGTATAGTGGTGTGTTAGAATTACTAAATAAAGTTTTTTCTATTTCTATTTCTATTTCTATTATAGCTTAGTAAGCGGTGCCGCGGTGGTGACATGCGGTGTTGTAGACAGACGCTCGCATAGTCCCGCAAATTTATTGCTAAGCTGTAGTGCCTTTAGAGCGGTTGATAAGTTTTGTATGTCGGTAGATAGACATAAATTTATGTGCGCCATATTGAGTCTAGGTATTTAATGGAATTTCGAAACATTTTCTTTAACAGGTGATGTGTAAATGTTTAAAATACAATTATAGACATACTGCTTCCTCGTGGTCACACTCTGAATCGCACACTTGTGCACTATAATATGTCCTGCGCAGATGGCACGTCGATATACAAATCGGCTAGGACGACATTATTAAATAATTAATTACTTAAATTTGAACCTTCTGAGTATTATAACCCCGATTCAATGATTTACAAAACATTAAATTAAGATGATGAGTACATTTCTTTACGAGCACGAAATGTGATAATTTCGTTACAATTTAGAATCATTATCATCATCGTCATTATCATCATCATCATCATCATCAGCCTATTGCAGTCCACTGTTGGACATAGGCCCCTAGAGAGAGAGACGAACTTCTTAGCATTCCATGGATTCACCGTGCGGGCGCCGGGTCCATCGCGTGGCAGAGGAAGTAACCCCGAGTAGCCCCGGGACTTGTGATTCCGGGTGTAGGTTTAAGAGGCCTCTTTGTGATGATCATCAACACTCACCTTTACTACTCAGGCTTACTCCCCCTACCTAACCATATTTCATAGGAGCCTGTTAATGCAGCTTTAGATACCCGTTCTAAAGTAGAACTTACTGCAGTTCTCGACAGGCCAAGGTCTTTTAGTAGGTTGTAGAGAGATTTTGCTGGTATACCTCTCGCTCCCACTTCTACCGCGTATAAATTAACCGTATAGTCATTTTTGGTTAGTAAATTTATTAAATCGTAGTATTTATTTGATTTTATTGCGTGGTCTTTAGGTATGTTTGTTTCCCACGGTACCGTTAATTCTATAAGGATGATATGTTTATTTTTTCGGCTAAAAAGGAATATATCTGGTCTAGATGACGAATAGAAACACCTGGTTGTAACGTAAATACTTTTACGACTTACCTCTTTTAGAATTTTTTGCCGTGTTTTATTAGATGTTATTGCTTCTATCAAATTCTCGAAAGGTTTTCTTGGCAGAAGGATAACGAAATGAGGATCACTTATAAGGATTCCATTTTTGGACCCTAAAAAGACCCGAAATAGGTCACTTTTGTTTTTATTCTTTTTTGGCTTTGTTTTTAATCCCTAACGAATTTTATTACCTTTGTTTGTGGCACGTGGATATTTATTGTGCGTATTTTAAAACAAAAATAAAAAAAACGTTTATGCTCACACACCACGCATCCAATTAATGCCCCTCAGAGTCTAAACAAAGCAATAGGGGTCAGGCACAATGAGGAAACTGGTGTAATTAATGAGTCGTTCAGGACACAGGGACTGTGAGAGGGAACACGGCGGGAACCGCTTCACGTACCCTACAGAGATTATCAATTAGCTTTGTATTTGGCATTGGGATCGATTGTGCCAGAGTACCCTAACACGATACCTCCTTCCTATGCTGCCGATACAATTATTAATGAAACATACCGTAATGGAAAATCCTAAATTATTTCATTTCTTGGACTCTAATTTATGTTATATCGTCTCTACTCTAATTTCATTATATTAATGAACTAGCTGCACCGTGCGCGCGTTGCTACGCCACCAACAGATACGTCAGCATGTACTATCATAGCAATATATGAAATTCATTGGAATGACAGTGGACCCTGTCGAAAATTGGTCGTATTAACATAACATAATAAAACCTTCGTGGGCGCATTCAGAACAACTTTACTAAAGTTCTTCACATTCTCAAATGCATTAGGTAGGTACACAAACAAATCTTTCCTGACAACTTCATTTAGAATGCAAACTAATAATGTTATATATAGATTGGATTAATTAATAAGATTATTTCTAATTATTGAAGTATAATCACTGTACCATTATAGTTTATAAGACAATATTATATATTTTGCCTGATAATTACTAATAGCGAATTGTGACGATATTGTAAGAAATATTATATCAACCTCTGTACTCACTTCTCTGGCAAATAAGGCTACTTATTACTTATTATTACTTATTGCTCTTTAGAATATTATATAGATCATTCACAAATATTTATATACTTAGTAGCTATGTGTAGGTACTTGCATTCGCCTGAACTTAGCAAACATACATATGTACGCCTCGCGTTTTTGAGCTATAAAAATATCGGTTCGTAACTTTCGTTGCTAGATACTGGCAGCTGTATAAATATTTATGATAGTTGTACTTGCGCGAGGGCGGATTTCCTTCCTTTATATTATTGGATTTCTACTTATCTAATAAAGATATAATTTAAAAAAAGAAAAACGAGACTTCTAGATCTTTGTTGCCCGTGCTTTGGATCGTGTATACATGCATTTTTTTCTCAATGAATTCATGTCAGATGAAGCGGAAATTCATGTTGAATATTGAGGTCTGAGATTTCTTGAAGCTCAGATATTGGCACTAGGTCAACCTACTGAGATACACGGCGGTAACGTAGATATATAAATAAATATCGACACACCTTATTTGTGTCTTTATATATTAATTAAGAATAAAGCAGTTAAATACGATCGGATTCTGTTATTCAAAAAATATAATTTTAACACATGAATGTTAATTTAAGTACGTCTAGAAACTCCAATACCAAGACAGTCAATAAAAATTTGCCAGTGGAAGACAAAAGAACATTGTAAATAGTTTGGAAACAAAGTTCTTACTTGAGAATGGCTGGTTTCAGGAAGTTGGATGTAAGATTCAACCAAGTCTAAGGATGAAATTTCAAACAACTTAACAAAGTTAAGGTAACGTCCTTATCTGAGATTGAAACTACCTTGTCTGAGATTGTATATGTTTAATGTTATGTAGTTAATGAATTGCGATAATAGGAGGTTATCGATACTCATATTATAAATAGGAAAGTGTGTTTGTTTATTTGTTTGTCCTTCTGTCACATCAAATCGGATCAACTGTGTGATATTTAGTATGGAGAGTTGAAGGACCGAAGAGTGCCATCGGCTCGAAATATGATTTTTTTTCCACGCGAGCGAAGCCGCGGGTAACAGCTAGTTTTATTATAAAGGACAAAAAACTTTATACAAAAAGACGCTGATGATGATGATAATAATGATGATGACACAAAAATGTATCTTGAAAATTGACGTATGTTTATTGACTTCTTCCTGGCATTGACTGCGTATAATGTTGCTGAAATGCTGCATGTATATTGTATGCAAAAACACAACCGCAGCACGCATGTGCTTACGCACCTATGCTCGCTAGCACTCCGGAAGGCATGGACCGGACCGGAAGGAAGGAAACATGCATAAAAATCCAAATTGATATATTTCTTGATATCAATTTGGATTTTTACAATAAGGTTATGCAGACGCACACACCGACGACTTTTTCGCAATAATGCGCAAAAAAGCATCGTCCCTGCTACAGCGTTTACGTTCCAGCGACAACAGCATCCTAAAGATGATTGCTGCCAGGAACGACTACTACATCCCGCACCACTGGGTCGAAATAGTCATAGGACGGCTTAAATGATAAGATAATAATAACTACTACTACTAACATAAGAGAAACTGTAACTAACAATCTATAGATTATAACAAAATATGAAATAAACTTTTATTTATTTATTTTATAAACTTGAATGTAAGATCTATAGTGCTAATAAATGTTAGGTATATCTCTTACCTATTAATTGAGCGATGTAAATGAAAAAATATGAAATTCATACGTCGGCAAATGTAAGTTTGTCAAATTCTACACGTAAGTGGTCATGCTGGTACTTTCCGTCAGTACATATCCAGATTATTTATATATAGCCTGCTAGCTACCAAGGCAATAGATAACTTTTTCTAATTCACCTAAACATTCTCACTTTGTATGTTCTACTGCTACATCCTGTATACTTAGTATGTGATGCACGCTACACAAGTCTACAGAAGGACACAGTTGATATTAAATTCACCCGCGTGTAACTGGCGGCAGAGTGCGCGGTAGTTGTGCATTGTGACCGGTTTTAATTGCGTTCTATTAGGAGACAATGAAATTCTCTACAAACTGGTTGAATATTCTACATAATTTGTAGGGATTATTGGAGGATATTTATATTCACCGTTATTTAGAATTGAATTGAATTTTTTTTTTCATCAAAAATCAGAAAGTATTTTTACGGGGTATATACGCGTTGCAGTGAGAATGTACATTGTACAGTTCCGTCAAAGGTCATACAAAGATACATACAAACTTTCGCATTTATAATATTAATAAGAAATAAGATTTAATTTCATTTTTTTTTTCATAAAAAATCAGAACTTATTTTTACGAGGTACACACGTTGAAGTAAGAATGTACACCGTCAAAGGACTATGGTAACAAACGCCCCATCGATGTCGCAATCAAATTCAATTACAGTCCTTTCAATTGGAAGCCGTAGAGAGAAGTGATGAAATTTCCATTCATTTTTTCACTTTCGCACTTTCAAATAAACTGGTTTTTGTGTGAGCCTTTGAAGCTCAGTCAACTTTTTTATTTCGAGATGACGAACGTATTCCATATAAATAACGATATCAAGTTACTTTAGTATACGAATTTTAGAAAGAGGTAGTGCCACGCTGCATGCATGCATGTAGCCGAATCCGGCACGACCGGGGAGGTCTCTAACTTACACGACGTGACAATTGTGCTGTCGCGTTTTGTAAGTATCCGGTGGTCCATGGAGGGAGGGAAGAGAAAGGAGCCCTCCTTCCTCTTCCCTCCCTCCACGCATCTGTATAACCTATATGCGGATATCTATGGGCTTCGGTAGTCATGAAAATGCCTGCGATTTCTCGGTTGCCCCTTGTACTGTAAAAATGAGTGTGGATGCAGAGCGGTCACAGGAACATCTTTATCGCTACCGTATTCCACCACATATCAAGAAACCTCACGGTCAGGTGTCAGGTTAGATTCAAAAGACTGAGAAAGCAACCTTTTTTTTTATATACCACAATGGTGGCAAAAAAAGCATACGGCCCACCTGATGGTACGTGGTTACCGTAGCCTATGGACGCTTTCAACACCAGGGGCATCACATGCGCATTGCCGACCCTTTAGGAACCTATTGACTCCCCTCTTGAAGAACCCCATATTGTAGGCCTCAGGGAACTCGGCAGGGAGTTCATTCCACAATCGGAGGGTCCGTGGGAGGAAATTCCTTTGAAATCGAACTGTACGGGACCATTTGGGCTCCAATGTGTGAGCGTGAACTCCCTGTCGATGGCTTAAGAAGTTACTTAATAGTCACGACTTCTTAGTTCATTATTAACATTTTTATAGTGTACCTATAAAAGAGCAAACTGACTCCCCCTATGAGGGATCCTGTAGCCTGCAGATCCGGTACTCTCCACTCAAAAGCGGCTGAAGGCACCCGCTGAAGATTTAGTCGGTAGGGGCACTCAAACGCCCAGCCCGACTCTGTAGCTGGGAGCCACCCGGGTTTCTAGGTAACGTGCGTAAAGGCATTACCAAAAAAACTGACTCCCATACGATACATAGCCCCCAAATAAATATTTATAAGAAACGGTTAAGCTATAATAATTTGAAGGCGCTGAGAGCGTTAATAAGACTATTTGATTCCTTTTTTAATTCCTTTTTTATAGATAATATGTTTTCTTTTATTCAAAAAAAATATAAATATTTTTTGACTCTACAAAAACAGAAACACGAAATTTTGGAAATCGGGCGAATTCTGTGTTTGCTGTCATCTGTGTTGTGGCATTATATTATAATAGTAATTTTAAATATACATTTGATATAGGTAACCTAAGGTTTTTAATTAGGTATTTTATAAAATTAAATTTGTTAAGTACTTGTTTGAGACTTTCGCGTTTGTTACACATATTGTAGTTACTTTACGGGTTTTAACACGATAAGACATTAAAGGTACTAGCCAAAACATATACCTACCTTTGCTCGACGTTTCAACTGGGTGACACCAGCGAAACGTCGAGCAAAAGTGTATGTTTTGGTAAAGTAACTTCAATATCAATTTGAGTTTTCCTCCTAAATTTTGTAACTAAATATAGGTTATTTAATCCTCTAAGTATTTATATTAATATGTGTGTATGTAGCTTAATATTTCATGATCAGACAAAGAACATAAGCCGACAGCCGAATTCAGATTAGTGAAAGCTCTGGAAGCAAACAAAAACAGATAATCTTAGGCAAAGCTGTTTCGAATGGATTACACATTTTTGATGCGTAACATATTTCCTCTCGCTCATTGTATCCACAAGTGTGTGATTTCGTTAAATGTTTAGTGTACATAACTATTTGTAGTACAAATTAAAGTCATATAATATGTAAAACTTAACGTTTATTAATCGGCTTCACGTTTACATGAATGTTCAAAATGATCGCACCAACAGACACTACTCATACGCTTATAGTCTTATATATCTAACAATTTTTGTAAAACCTAATAGGGAATATGCGTATGATTCAAATAATGATATGTTTTTTTAAACGTAAAGTCTGTTCATGTAGATGTATGCACGTATTAATATTTTTTTATATAATTTTGTTTTGAATTAGAAAATAATTATTGAAAAGCGCAAAAATTGTGCGGGAACATTAAATTAGGTGAAACGCAATGCTATTGGCCGGAATGAAATGTGACGTGTCAATTCATAGAAAAGTCTTTCGGTCATTGACATAGATAATACATAAATGTCACTGTCTTGTTGCACGCCAAAACACTGCAGCTACTCTGTGATGTATGTTACTTATTTTATGATAATCTATCACTGAAGGATTTTTATTATATAAATACATAAATAAACTGATTGTCAAATTCTAATTGAAGAATGAATTGTGACGTCAAAACGCGCGGCAAATTGCGGTCGTTTAAAAAGCTGTTATCAGCCTACTACTTTAAAACAATTTTTTTTCAACCTAATATTGTTATTTCAGTGCTGACTTTTTTTTACATTGATGTAGTGATGTAAATTATCATTTAAAAATATTAAAAAAAAATGCATATTCTCTATTATCGTACGTAATTGTAATTTCATAGCGATTGGCATAGGTCTCGCATTCATCTCGGTCATTGGCAGACTGATGAGAGACGCGGCGAGCCCTTCTTCGAATGCTTCGCACGACCACATACCAAAGACTAGTAATAACTAAAACTTTTGGCAATTAAAAATAGAAAACTTTAAATAAAAACTAATAATCCACTAAACAATTAAAAACACGTTAAAAACTAAACGTCATATGACATGTTATGTCATCGTAACAAAGGTAAACAATAATAGAATTTATAATATACTAGCTTCCGCCCGCGGCTTCGCCCGCGTGGATTTCGGACTTCAAAAATTATTCAAAATTTTAACTTATTATGTTATTCTGATATGAAAGCTATATTAAATGTAAAGTTTCATGAAAATCCGTTCAGTAGTTTTTGTGTGAAAGAGTAACAAACATCCTTACAAACTTTCGCTTTTATAATATTAGTAGGATATTTATACAACACTTGCAAAAGGCACATAAACAACTTTATCGATAATTACTTGTGCATTATATATCAATGTGTCAAATGCAATGCATAGTGTGTGTGAAAATTGATTTATTAAAATAAATTAAAGTACCTACTTTAGAAACAATCCACTACAAAAGCATTGGAAATATCCAACTGGTAACCGGGTTAGCAATACTGTTTTTTTTGTGTGTTATTTTAATGTGGAAACATTGAATCGTATACAGAATATTATGTAAAGGAGGATACCTTGGTGGCTCATGTAGGCGGGATGGAAACAGCACATATGTATAGCCTCTATGCGGATGTCTATGGGCGTCGGTAGTCATGAAATTGGCTGCAACAATTGTTTGCCCCCATACACCATAAAAACAGGTTGGTGATACACATCTAATAGATCAGCTAGAGAGTGAAGTTAGATAATGAGAGAATCAAATTAGATAATAAGAGCAATGGAAAATCACAATACACTAAAAAAATAAATAAAGCCGTTTTTACCTGCAACAAAAAAAAACAAAAAACGATCAGGATTTAGTACGTGTTTACAAGCTTTTAATTTCTCAGGTGGGCTGTAAAAGGGCCCATGTCTGGTGTATTGTGCTGTCGTGTGATGCCTTTGCGACCTTTCCACGGAAGGCCGAGGGAAACCGAGCCTTTCCAATCATCCCGCCGAGAGACATTAAAATGTAAATTAAATGAGGCTTTTATGGAAGCCAACGGAATGGATTATAGAGTGAAAATATGTTGAGGACGAGTGGGACTCGAGTAACGGTTACGGGAGACTTGCTTTAGCGATTTTTCCGCTTAGCTGCATTGTATGTTCCTGAATAGCGGGGATGGCCAATAATCGATCGACCAGTTGTCCTTGGCTCATCAGCGAGTCGATCGCTGTAACGTAAAAATTCCGAGCTACGAGTATTTATGCTACTATATAATATTATACTGTCTTTCTTCTTCTGAATTTCAAGAAGTCTAATTCTTGGTAGATCGTAATGAATTTCCGCGGCAAACGTCGATCTCAGCTCGAATAAAGTTGGCCTTCGCTGCTGTATGGGATGTGATTGCTTGTGACAAACTGATGTACCTAACGAAACTTGATATTAACATATGAAAAATTAAACATAAATTAAAACTGCCTTACAATTTAGAACGCTTTAGATAAAATGTTTAGACAGTTATTAGATAGTTAATTCTTCATCTGATGTTTAATTTATGGTATAGGCCTGGGGAAAAGAGGAGTCATTTTCATGACATCCGACGCCCATAGACATCCGCAGAGGTTATACAGATACGCTGTCCTTCTCTCCCACCTAGGCCACCGGTTACTTGTACACCGCACGACACGCGACAGCATAGCTGTCACTTTTCGCCGGTCTCGTGTAAGCGAGAGGTACCTCCCCGCTCGTGCCGGCCCAATTCGGCTACATGCATGCATGCAGCGTGACACTATTTCTTACTGATTAACTTAATGGGACATATAATTATGTAGAGCTGTTTTTTCAGAGGGAAATATAAACCAGTTGGGTAAAGTTTACAAGTCCGTAAGACGCACAGTTGGGCAGGCTGTGTAAGTTCACTGGCAGCAGAGTGTTTAATATGTCCTACCTAAGCGAGAGGTCGTGCCAGCCCAACTCGGCGGCAGTGTAATCCTATTAATATTATAAATGCGAAAGATTGTACGTTTGTTTGTTTGTTACTCCTTCACGCAAAAACTGCTAAACAGATTTTGAAAATTTGGCACATACATAGAGAGTAACTTAGATTAACACATAGGATAGTTTTTATCCCGGAAAAATGTTCCTATGGGATGCCATGTTTTTCCACCATATCAAAATTTACGCGGGTGTAACCGCGGGGAGCAGCTAGTAGTAAATATATTTCCTATCCCGCATGAGATAGGAAATATACTCGTTCCCTTACATATAGGCGTCGGTGGAGTACCTATGAGTTGGTTTTATATTAACTCCGGTTTTCTTTGTATTGTATTTGTAGCTAGAATCGATACCAAAAAAAAACGTGCAGAAAAAACAGAAAAACAAAAAAGCAACATTTACATTTATCCTTGTTCTAACTAGCAAACCGCCCCGGGTACATTTATATTATATTTTGGCCTTTAAGTAATAAAACATATAATATAATATATAACCAGTAAAATATAAAATGAGTAATATTTTTTGACATTTATATGTAATAAGGGCGTAACAACGAAACCACTTCAATATAATATAATAACGAGGTGGAGCGAAAGAGGTAATATATTACAGCGGATAAGCTCTCGAGAATAAGTGGCTCATACCTCAGACATCCATGCGAGTTCTCCAAATATATTTCATTTATTAACTCGCCCGCTGTCTCCGTTATACTTCGCTTGTGTCTCATATTAATAATAGAAAAAATACCAACCAAGATGAGGTAAAAGACCCTCTGTTTCTTTATAGTATAAGGAGAATTAGCGACCAGGCTGGCGCAGTGGTGCAGGGCTCGGATAGATGGAGCATGTTGCGCCAGGGGTCGCGGGTTCGAATCCCGCCTTGGTCATGGATGTTTATCTATGTGTTATATACATTTCTGTAATAAAAATCTTAGATATAAAAAAATTCTTAAATTTATAAAAAGAAAATATATTAAATATATTCCGTTGTCTAGTACCCGTAACACAAGTCCTTACGGTACTTAGCACGGGGCTAGGCTAACGTGGTGTAAGAAAAAAGGAAGCAAACGAGCAGTTGGAGCCATTTTTTTACTACCGACGCCCATAGACATCCGCATAGAGGTTATGTAGATGCGTTGCACTCCTTCCTAATCCTCCCTCCGGCTACTTACATACCGCACGAAGCACACAGCTGTCACTCTACTCCAGTTTCGTGTAAGAGGTACCTTCTGGGTGTGCCGGGCCAATTCGGGTACATGTATGCAGTGTGGGAATACCTTTTGACAAGTCAACACTTAACTCCAGTTGATTTTAATGGGTCATCGCAAAGCCTATGTTTCACAAATAAGTATTAAATATATTAGTTTTAATAGTACGTGGTATTAGATACCTATGTTAGTTTTAATAGTAACACGTATTAAATATATTAGTTTTAATAGTAACAAGTATTAAATATATTAGTTTTAATAGTAACAAGTATTAAATATATTAGTTTTAATAGTAACAAGTATTAAAAATATTAGTTTTAATCGTAACAAATATTAAATAATATATTAGTTTATAATATAGTCGATGTATAGGTGAGACTTTGTTTTTAACGCAGCTATTTTACTACATTTTTAAATTGTATTTAATGTTCTCAATCAAAATTTTAATCATAAATATCTGCCAAGCATTCCAAGCGCTCAAAAAACGTCAAAAGGCTCGGCGCGATTTAAATATTCATAAAAATAACACAGACAAAGCAATGGAATTAGGATCAAATAACAAAGGCGCAACATAAAAAGGTAGATACAGAAGGAGCTCTTCCCCCAAGCCTGTCCGGTATGGGTAGCCCTGTCCGGCATAGCCTTAGGAACACGGACATGCAAGCCCCCCACCACGGCAGGGTAACTGCGTATTCGGGGGGTACGAACGCGCACTTATAAAGATTTATGTCAGTCCGCAGCGACGTAATAACAGAACTATTGACAACTAGCTGCTTCCCGCAGTTTCGCCCGTGTAAATTTCGATCCCGTGGAAAATAGAAAACTATCCAATGGCATCCCTTATGATCATTTTTGCGGGATTAAAATTATGCTATGTGTTAATCCAAATTACTGTCTATGTGTGTGTCAAATTTCATGAAAATCGGTTCAGCAGTTTTTGCGTGAAGGAGTAATAAACAAACAAACAAACATACAAACTTTCGCATTTATAATATTAGTAGGATAATTAATATCGGGATGTAACATCTACAATTACACAATTGATTGTCTAATACCGCTACTAGGAAGATTTATAACACCAGTTAGCAAACAGTAATATGATTCAATGGGGTGATAAAGTAGGTACTACATTATTTGTCACTGGATGCAGTATATCTCGAACACTGTATTGTATTTGAAACAAAAAAAAAATATTTTTATAAGAGATTCTCGTGTTTTCGAGTAACATTTTTTTTGTCGACAAAGGGAAATAAATATATTTACCTAGGAGCCCGGGTGACCTCTAGAGAGAAATTTCTTCAAATCATAGATATCAGAAATAAATTCTTTCTTTATATCTCTACGTTACTAATTTTATAAATGCTCAAGATGTTGTACATGTTGTACATATCATATTTGTTAGTTTTTACGCCAAAACAAGTGTTTCAACTAGTTGAATTGATTCATATAAAATTAAGCATAGATATACATTACCATCGAAAATAATATAATTTGATTTGATTCGTACAAAATTAAGCATAGATATACATTACCACCATAAATAACATAATATAATATACCGACGCCTATAGACATCCGCATAGAGGCAGAAGCGCTGCCCTCTTTTCTCATACCACCTTCATGAACCACTTACACAACGCGAACGCGGCAGGACGCTGTCACTTCACGCCGGTGTCGTTTAAGCGAGAGGTACCTCCCCGGTCGTGCCGGCTCAATTCGGTGCATACAAGCATGCAGTGTGGCGCTACCTCTTACTAAATGCTTGATGATTGATGTCTTAGTTAATAAACCATCCAGACAAACAGACAGGTGTTGGCTAATTATTTGCAGTAATTGCAGCTGTCTGACTGTCTCACTACAAACACGTATTGAGAGCTGAATTTACAGACGGACGCAATTTAACGCCTCGTCGACCTGCACAACTGATGACGTCACCACACATCTGGGATTTGTGAGTTCGAGATGTGTACGCGTTTAAAATTTTAGTGTAGTGTGTATGAGCCTAACACGAGTAGAGCAGGGTTTCGTATATACATATAATAAAACAGTTAAACCCGTGTGTCTGTACATTAAATATATTTACGAAAAACTATGGAACCAGCTGCCTCCCTCTGTATTTCCGATCCGATACGACTTGGGGATCTTCAAGAAAAGAGAAAAGAGTTTTCCTCTTCCTTAAAAGCCGGCGACGCGTCTGCAAGACACCTAGTTTTGCGGATGTCTATGGGCGGCGGTAGTCACTAATCACCTGCTCGTTTGCCCACTTTTCAATGTTTTTAATTTTTTTGTCCCTCTGTTTGCTTGTTTGTCCAGGCTAATCTTCGAAATCACTGGACGTATTCTAATGAAACTTTTTGTGGTGTATATATACTTATCCTGGTCTACATCTAGAACACTTATTCGGTCATTCCTACGGAAAATTCAGTAATCGTGGACTCCACCTATTTCGAAATATTATTTACTATGATAAATAGTTGTATAGTCTTTACCTTTATTTACATTACAGTAATATTGCAAATACAAAAGTTTGTGTGTTAGTTTGCTATTTTTTTACGCAAATAATATATTGGAAAATGGACTAATCTATGGACTTTTACCATAGATATCAGAATGCTTTCTTTATACCTCTATGACTTTTACACACTACGTTAGTCTAGCCCCGTGGTAAGTACCGTACGGACTTACGTTACGGATACTAGACAACTGAAATATATATAATGTCTTATAAATTAAAGAAATGTTATATATTTAATTTTTTTTAAAGCAATACTTATAATACATAAATAAGCATCCACGACCTATGCAGGATTCGACCCCGCGA
Source organism: Calycopis cecrops (assembly GCA_001625245.1). Classification (NCBI taxonomy): domain Eukaryota; kingdom Metazoa; phylum Arthropoda; class Insecta; order Lepidoptera; family Lycaenidae; genus Calycopis; species Calycopis cecrops. The sequence continues at coordinate 20,242 of LUGF01045472.1, forward strand.
CCCCTGACGCAACATGCTCCGCTTATCCGAGCCATGTACTACTGTTACATCTGGTCGTCAAAATACTACTGAACAGATTAATATAAAGAATTAAAGATTACACTGTCGTATATCTGGTGGGGGATATATATACGTGACCTTTGGCGCTCTTTGGGGGAGGCCTATGTCCAGCAGTGGACGTCTTCCGGCTGATGATGATGATGATGATGATATCTGGTGGTTCAATTATTTGTCGAGAATTCTGTAAACGCTGGCTATGTACACATTCTCGTGTAGCTACATATTGTTGAGCACCAGCGGGGAGTATAGAGTATGGAGAGTACAGATAAGGAGAATCATCTCATATGGTAGAGAATAAGAAATTAAGGAAGAGGTAGTGCCACACTGCATGCACGCATGTAGCCGAATTGAGTTGGCACGAGACCGACGTAAAGTGACAGCTGCGTTGTCACGTTTCGTGCGGCGTGTAAGTAGAAGGTGGCCTATAGAAGTGGAAGGAGAAAGGAGGGCAGCGCATCTGTATAGTTTCTAAATGTATGTCTATGGACGTCGGTAGTCATGAAAATGGCTCCGACTGCTCGTTTGCCCCCCCCCCCCCNNGGTAAAAAAGGCAACGCATCTGCATAACCTCTATGCGGATGTCTATGGGCGTCGGTAGTTTTTGGGTCCGACTGCTCGTTTGACCGCTTATACTCTTAAAAAATCATGTCATATGCATATATGCATATATGTAGAAAATAGGAAAAAACTATGCTATAAATAACGGTTTAAAAATCTTTCAAAATTGCGCTGGTGTAAAGTGTATGATATGAATTATAAACACATTGAAGTATGCCGAGCTAAAAAAAATAATATTATGACCACAAAAGTTGTTAATTATTGAAAATTTCAACTTGCGTAGTACAAAAAATCGTATTAAGAATAAACGTATCTAATGCTTATGCTATAGTGGCGTCAACTTAATTTAATGCAATTCGATGGACCCTTTTTACATACACAGCTGATTCTCCTTACCTCGACCCTCCATACTTTAAAGCCAATTGTGCTCGGGTCCGCCTCTCGAGGGACTGTGTGGCTTTTGGTCGAAGTTTTAATGAACTTATGGATTGTATATTTGTTTTATTTCTATTTTATTAGTAAAGTAAAGATAGTAACTATTCATTTTTATGGTATAAGGGTGCAAACGAAAAATAGGAGCCATTTTCATGACTACCGATGTCCAAAGACATCCGCATAGAGATAACCAGATGCGTTGCCCTCCATCCTCGTCCCACCTCTATGGTCCATGGTCAGCACACCTGTCGCTTCAGAGTTTACTTTACGCCGTCTCGTGTAAGCGAGAGGTACCTCCCCGGTCGTGCCGGTCTAATTCGGCTACATGCATGCAGTGTGACACTACCTCTTTCTAAGGAGTTTTCTCTGGCAGTGTTTTTCGCTGCATAGGAATTGTAATCACTTACAATTTTATTAATCAACAGCTCGTCGGATTTCTACGAAATATAACCTTATATACAATTAGTTGTGCCACATAACGTATCCTAAGAAAACAATTCATTCTGTGAGAAATAAAAGTATTTTTTATGTTTCCATTTTCATTTAATATTAGTTTTTTGCGTAAAAATATAACAAACATACATAAAAAACTTTTCAATTTGTGGTAATAGTACTTCGTATAACGTAGAGTAGTTACACTTTAGTAGTAAGTAAAGTAAATAATAGTAAAAAAAACACTTTAATAATAAAGTGACTTTATTTGAGATGTGACATTATATCGAACATAATAAGTTTACTGCCATGGTCGCCGTCAAACAACAAATATGTAGTAACTGCCAACACCAGCTACATAATTTTTAGGTTAAGATGCGCGTAACATTTCATTATTTTTTTATACTTTAAAGAGTAGAAATTATATTTTACTTAAGCAGTAACTTGATATTTTTTTTATTTGTTTTCTATGTATTCCGTTGCTCGTAACTTATTATTGAATGGCCAGTTTAGCTCTGAGACCTTCATCAGGTCGACTTTAGTGCAGGAGGTAGGGCACAGAGGACAGGACAAATGATAGGACAAGTCTTTGTCTCGAGCACCACAGTCGCACTGTTATATCCATTGTTATATTCGTTCTACAGGGTTATTTTTTGAGCAACGGCCAAATTTTCAGGTTTGGTTTAGAATCAATAATACATTAAAAAAGAATAAAAAAATAATTAGTTAAAATTAAATTGTCCCATGTTATAAACATATTTCATGGTCACCACGTGGCATATGACTTGCGAGTGTCGCTGGACTGGCGTCACTGACCTTGAAGTCGTTACATTTCGCGTATGAACCACGATCGCTGTATTTTTAAGGACCATTTCAAATCGATTTTTATTTAACATAATACTACAATTAGACGATAACATTTAAAACACACCCTTGGAATGATGTTTGCTTCCTTATTTTAAAATTTGGCCGATGAGCAAAAATAACCCTGTTTAAATTCTAAATCAAAATAATGGTCGTGTATTCACAAATCCAGTGATCGTGTTTTTTTTCCAAGCCCATTACACATGCACGGTGCGGCTTTCAATTCTGATTGCTTGTTTGCCTTCCAATGCTATCATCATCAAAAGATGAGCACAGGGCACCGCTAGACAGTAACATACTTCATAGTTGTCCTGACTGTGTGTGACCGTGTCACTACATGTGCCCAAAATTATATGATCGTCGCTTGTTATGATATAGCTATACCACGATTGAATTTAAAAAATGGTATGTTCGTTTTTTTATGGTATAGGGGAGCAAACGAGCAATCGGAACCATTTTCATGACTACCGACGCCTACAAACATCCGCATAGAGGCTATACAGATGCGCTGCCCTCCTTTCTTTTTTGACCCTCATTCTCCGTGCATAAGCAACGCGTCAGTTCGTTATCAGTTTTCTGTCCGTAGCTGAAGCTCGTCCCACAGCACGCAGAGGGGGGCTGTTTACATAACACTAGCGATGCGCCGTTACTTCTTTTTTTATAGTATAAGGGAGCAAACGAGCAGTCAGAGCCATTTTCATGAGTACCGACGCCCACAGACGAAACGTGTTGTTTAAAAAAAACCGGTTTCGTGTAAACGAGAGGTACCTCCCCGATCGTGCCGGCACAATTCGCGGCTGCATAAAATGTGGCACCTCTTTCTTTATTCCTGTATTTCGTCGCCATATTGAATTATCAATGACAGATAGCGAAGACGTTGTCTTAGGGTATCTTATCGTAGCCTCAGGGAAGTAACCAAACAGCTTAATAGGCATAACGCTAAGTGGGCATACATAACGCATGCATACTTAGCTGTTTGGTGCTGGTGTGCTGTCGCAGTGTGCAAATAGCCGGTGGCTCATGTAGGTGGGAGGAGATAGGAGGGCAGCGCATCTGTATAGCCTCTCGTTAGTCATGAAAAAATTGCGTTTAGTAGGGGTAATAAATGTATAATATAGCTTTATAACAACAGAATAAAAGCTTTAAATATAAACCTGTTACGTCTAATGAAGATGTATCAATGTTCGGAGTGCGACAATTTGGTGTCCGTCAGACCCTTGTATGTCACACGTGTATATATATCGTAAATCACAATAAACATATATTCGTTGGCCATTTTTATTCTTTTAATGTTATTTTCTTGTTTACTTTTTATGACTGGCAACTAAAGACAGACTGACAGACTGTGGGAGGCACATGTAGCGCGAGACTAAAGTTGCTCGTTAGCGGCTGAATTTGTCGTGTGACAAGGAAGGTAAACGACATAGCTACTCGGATTAGCAAGCTGAAGTGGCAGTGGGCCGGTCATATCTGCCGCAGAACCGATGATCGTTGGGGTCGACTGGTTCAAGAGTGGAGACCGCGTACCTGCAAACGTAATGTAGGACGCCTATGACTAGATGGAGTGACGACATACGCAAAGCTGTGTACAGGAAGTGGGAAAGGTTAGCCGAAGATCGAGGCCAGTGGCGTGCGGGGGTGAGGCCGCCGTCCAACAGTGGACTGCAATAGGCTGATGATGATGATGATGATGAAGGAAGGACGAAACCGTACACCGCTTCTTTATGTATTAATTAGAATAAGCTGTGTCCACTCACGACACACAATACCGCTGGAGAGTGTTTTACAAATAAAATTTTGAAACCAGGAACTCTTGTCATAATAGGCGGTGCAAGTGCAGCTCCGTACATAATATTATTTATCTACACTAATGTTGTAACATTCTACTTATGTTTTCAATACTTGACTTATATAATATATAATATATAATAACTACTGTTATAGCTCAGACAACAAAAAACTCAATTTAAGCAATTTGACATGATGTTATAATATCCAAATCGATATCGTAAAATCTCATTATAACACTGTGTGAGAGCGAGAGAGAGAGAGAGAGAGAGTGGTGAGAGAGCCTTATGTCAAAATCCTTAACAGCGCGCGCTCGCTCCTGATTGGCCCTGCGCGCGCCGCAGCTGCGCTCTCATTGGTTAGATTTTAATGGCGGCCAGTTCGACAATACACGTACGCTTGAATTTAATGTTTCGCAATGTTTTATTAATAGATTAATTGCATTAGTGAAGGTAAAGTAGTGTATGCAACTGCATATAACACGGGTATTAAAAGACTCGTTAACTATTTTGAAACTCGCTTGGCTCGTTTCAAAAACTCACACTCGTGTTTTAATACCCTTCATTAAATGACAGTTGCATAAACTACTATTAAAGGACTACGTTCGAAAGCAACTGATAACGGTACGACAATTATATTTTTAGTTGCTACAAAATGTATGACACTTAGTAATACAAGGCCTAGTTAAGAAAATATGTGCACGGGCCTTAATATTTGATGAAACTTTGACCTCCTGCTGGGTCCACGCTCTCGTTAAATTGTAGGTCAGGCACAGCCTCACAGTAGCTAATTCTCGCGTGTTTCGGATCGCTAGTCTGAGAATAGGTCAGAAATCTACAGCTTTGCCAAAATTTTATTACGTAATGACTCAAACATTTGTGGTTTCTGCGAGAATGGAGAAGGTACGTCTTTCAGAATGTATGTTATTATTTTATTTAAGTTAATATTCGCATATAGAAGTGGAAGGAGAAAGGAGGGCAGCGCATCTGTGTAATTTGTATATGGATGTATATAGGCGTCGGTAGTCATGAAAATGGCTCCGACCGATTTTATGTCCTTTTATTTTTATTTAGTTGCGTTAGGAACTCATCTATTTATATAAAAAACAGACTGACACATATATCAACACATACAGCCGACAGTACTGTACCTGTAAAGTGGAAATTACAGTACAGGTTTTCTGATGATGTAAGTTAAGCACTAGGAAAGAATTTTTTAAAATTCAACCCCTAAGAGAGTGAAGAATTTTTTTATGATATAGAGGGCAAACGAGCAGGTGTTTAGTGACTACCGCCGTCCATAGACATCCGCAAAACTAGGTGTCATGCAGACGCGTCGCTAAGAAAGAGGAATGCTTTGCTTGAAGATCCCTAAGTCGTATCGGATCGGAAATACCGAGGGAGGAATTTTCTCATTTCTGGATGAAATAGGTTGTAAGAATTCTTGAATACAATTAAAATTGATTTATGTATGTGAATTGGTCCTATTTAAAGGGGGGCAATGGAGGGGTGAAGTTTGAATGGAAATCTGCTAATATCTGGAGTTTTACTGAACTGAGTTACTATTATAAAGAGGAAATATTTTCCCTTTGCACCGATTAAGATCCAAAACTACTACGCCGTTTTTAAACACTTTTTCACTATTTTTTTTAATTAGCTTTGGCCTGCCACTCGTTCCCACCGCTGCTACTCCTGTGTCGCCAGGATCGACAGCGGCAACTACAACAACCCTTTAATATAATGAAAGCCTGAGGGAGCTCTGCTTAATAAATGCTAAGCTAAATCTATCTTGGGATCCGCACTGAATTTAATGAGAAGAAAGTAGGAGTTGGAAGTAATTCCAGTTTCCCTCCATCTCATTATTTTACTAGTAGCAAGCTTTATTATTGGGAAGTAATAAAGGCTTGACTATTATTACTTTGACGTCCAACGAAGCGGGCACGGTCGACTAGTTTATTCTACGTTTATGTAGTACAGATATAGCGTCGTAGCAGTGCTACGTACACGTAGGCGGACATGTACCCTCGTAGCTTTAGCATTTACAATCTAATAAAATCATTATTAGATTTATACGCACAAACTAGACTTTATAGGTACTATTAGACGCTTCACCACTTGTAGTAGTTATATTTTACCACACACGTGAGGTCCCGGGTTCGAATCCCGGGTCGCACCAAAAATTGTTATTCGAATTTTAAAATTTCTACAGTTCGGAGTCAGGAAGTTGGCGACGTTGCACCCCGTGCCTCGGAGAGCACGTCAAAGCTTCGGTCCTGCGCCTGATTTTTCTCCGGTCGTGTCGGACTGCCGTCCCATCGTAGTAAGAGAATGAGGTAACAGACAGTGCACTTGTGTCTGCGCGCACACTTGTTCATTATAATATGTCCTGCACATCTGGCTCGTCTTTATAGACGGCCGCCGTAGCCGCAATTGGCTAAGACGACATTATTATTATTATTATTTAATTTTTTCCAATGATATATTACGTGTTAATTAGGAGTGATGACAATGTTATAATATTTTGTAGTTTTACACTAATTGATCTGCCGATGTACCTTAACCCTAGAGTAGGCGCAGCGAGCTTTTTTCGCTCAAGTTCTTTATTAATAGTATGTATAATTACCGTATTGGTAATATTTTATTTCTCAGTATTTATGTTTAAAACAAGCAAGGAATTTATCATCAGTTTTGATTTATTATTGTCCACAGTTTCTATCAGGTTTTAAATAGAACATACATATATTATATAATAATAATATATATATACCTATGTGAACTTTACACACCACGTTAGCCTAGCCCCGTGCTAAGTACCGTAAGGACTTGTGTTACGGATACTAGATGACGGAAATATATTTAATATGTTTTATAAATTTAAGAAATTTTATATTTTTAATTATAGATTAAATATAGAAATACATATAATACATAGATAAACATCCATGACTAAGGCGGGATTCGAGCCCGCGGCCCCTGGCGCAACATGCTCCACTTATCCGAGAACCACTGCGCCAGTCTGGTCGTCTATACTACATATATTATATACTTACCCATTACATAAGCTACAATTGAATAATTATCACTTTTAATAAAACATGTTTTATTTTCTATTTAGATACTATTATTTCACACACGAAGCAAATTGGTATTCAACACACACCAATATGATATAAAATTTGCTATAAAAGTACAACAATGACAATAAACGAGTTATGAAACGAAACAATAACAATAAAACGTGTGCCGCGACTCGCCGACCACATCTGCTTCGAGGTTCTGTTAGTTCTCCAAACAGTTTCTTCTCTTGAAGAACTTACAGAAATTATTCAATATATTTACATTACAATTATTACATATTTACAATTAAATAAATAAATCTCTGGATATATAAAATTCTCGTGTCACAATGTTAGTTACCATACTCCTTCGAAACGGCTTTACCGATGCTCATGAAATTTCATAAACATATCCCGTAGGTCTAAGAATCGGAAAACGTCTATTTTTCATCTCGATTTTTTCACGGGATCGAAACATACGCGGGAGAGATCGCGGAACGCGACTAGTATATTATAAGATTGTATGTTGTTCCGTTACTGAAATATTCTTGTAGTAATAACTTATACAATATGTATAATGATAGATAATAAGATGCCCTTTAATAATATTTTCCTTATTTAATCTTATACCAGATTATTTCTTCATATCAAATATAATATGAATACAATATGTTAGTAGAATGACAACATATAATAAACCTTATACTCAATACTTTTACCATATAATTTGCTTGTACGTTACACTTTGTAATCACGTGTATGAACGCTCCTTCACATCTGTGGAGGTTAGCTGTAATATGATCGGTGTTGTTATTATTATGTAAGTTAATACAAGAGGTTACCACGAGCATGAAATTCAATGCATTATTAAACGACGTAGAAAATACAGGACTTTATAACTGTGTATTATTAGTACTAGATGATAATAAAATAATATTGTGTAGATGTATTTTTTTGAGTCCAATAATAAAACGACACAGAGCCGATCTGAGGGCACAGCAGTGCCCCCGCCAAGTCGAACAAAAAAGTGGCGCGACTGTACCATCCTTTTCTCGAAGCAATTCAGGCCAATTTCGATCCTCTATAACTTCATAGTGGATAAAACAGGAAGCCTAAAAGCAAGTCGATCTATTTATTTAAAATGTAAAAGATTTTTAATATTGATATGATAATAACTTAAGACAGAAAAGTCCTTAAGTAGGGACTAAATAAATTAAACGACTTGGTATTACATGGATAACTTTTTAAGGTAAAAAATCTAAGCAGCGAGACTTGGCTTTTTTATAGGATGTTTTTGTTGGGATCATTTTAAAACCAAACATGTGTACTTCGAGAAATTTATGGGATAATATTATAAATATTTGATACAATAAAAGCTTTATATTTATTTGAAAAACATCAAAAGATCAACGATAAGGAGTTCACAGACATAATATATCTGTGATATATTACAACACAAGTTAAATGAATTGAGGTTATATTTGATTATGGATATTGCATCTGTATAGTAAGACGTAGCGCTACACTGCATGCTTGTATGCAGCCGAATTGGCCGCACGACCGGGGAGGTACCTCTTGCTTACACGAGACCGGTGTAATGTGACAGCTTTGCTGTCGCGTTTCGTGCGTAAGTAGTCGGAAGAAAAAGGAGGGCACAGCATCTGTATAGTCTCTGTACGGATGTCAATAGGCGTCGGTAGTCATGATAATGGCTTTAACTGATCCTTTGCCCCCTATATTTTTGCTCTGACCCGGGATTCGTCTCGGGACCTCACGTCTGTGGTTGAACACGCTTACCACTAGACCACGAGGCAGGCAAAATTGACGTAAACGCAGACTGTCTCCGATATATGGTCGCCGCACACTTATCAACTCGGAAAGGGATCGTAACCATATCACCTCGAGCCGGTCAGTATTCTTTGTATGAAACTGCAACACACACTAATGGGAAACGTAACGTAATCGTACCGTCGTCGCTTTTTTAGACAAGGCGTTTACGATCCCTTTCCAAGTTGATAAGTGTGCGGCGACCAATAACAGGCAGCTGACGAGCTAATTGTGTGAGCAGTTACTTTTTAGGGTTTCGTAGCCAAATGGAAAAAAACAGAGCTCTTATAGATTCGTCTTGTCTGTCTGTCCGTCAGTTGTTTGGAAACTATTAGGCCATCGTAGTTGGAAATTTGTAGGTTAATATATTATGTGAACCGCTACTCTAGTAAGAAAAATAGATAAATTAAAAAATAAAGTATCTCACTGCACTCCATATACATGTAACTGAATCTAAAAATATTTTTTCATCCAATCCACAATATGTGAGGCGTGTCTATGTCATAGGTTTTCAAAAATGACACGAAGGTCACTAAAACCATTTTTTGTCAAAATTAATTGTTTGAAAGATAGACGCTTCCAAAGTGGAGAAATGAGATC
>LUGF01045476.1:0-14482 GCA_001625245.1 Calycopis cecrops
GTTATATACTCTCTCCTAAATTAATTTACACATTTTGTTAGTGTACTTAAGATATTATATGTAATAAGAGGTATTTGTTTCACAGGTAACAAATGTATAAACCGTTTTAGTCATTGCCAGATTTTACAAAAAACTATTTAAAAGGTCGAACCCTATTTTTAAGTTTGAGATATAATTATTGTATTAGAAGGTTACGCTCTTCCACATACAAAGTTTAAATTGCAATGTTCAAAAAACAATTTCCAAAATATAGTTTCAAAACTTATTCTATTTATTTATGTAAAAATTGAAGTGAGAGTGTATCGGCGACGAGGAGAACGGTTTCTGCCAATCACCACAACTAAGTCTGTCAGTTACAAGGGTGGGTCCATTATTGTATAGGTTTGTATTCCGAAGCCTGCACAGAGTTGGCCCTTGTGAATCAGCGCCTGACTGCAGCCAGATACTAAAAAGGTCATGTTGTGCCATTTTTGGGCTTCATCAGTGAAGAGGAGTTTTTGCTAATGCATGACAACGCAACAGCTCACGTTGCGAGAAGCGTCTACATGTACTTGTATGATCTGGTAATTAGCCGGTTGCAATGGCCTGCGCGTAGCCTAAACATGAATCCGATTGAAAATGTTTGGATCATGGTTAAGAGCCGCATCCAAGCACTGCCTGATCCTTCAGAGACCCTTCGCGACTATAAAAATGTATGTTACATTTCCTATTATTTTCTACTTGAATATTTTTATTAGTTAATTTTTTTTCTTTAATTAAAAAAAAATAATTTTCAATGAATTTTAAGAAACAAGTCCCCCATTGAAATGAACTGCAATATTTTTGCGTATAATCTATTTTTTTTGTTCGAAAGTATAAAATAAGAAGTAACAATATATTGAAATTCGAAGAAATACCATGTGTTATTGTGTCGGCACGGCCGGGGAAGTCTCGCTTACATAATACCCGCACAAAGTGAAGACTCTGCTGTACTGTTTAACATATTGTAAGTGGTAAAAGGGAATCGACTTACGCGGGTACAGGCTACAGCTCGGTCCCACCTACCGCGTAACTTCGGGGGTATTATTGTTCCACATATTTCATTTTATTTATTTATATTTAATGATTAATGTACACAAATTCAAACAATCACAAGAAATATTTATAATGTTAGAGCAGGGGTTCTCAATCTTTTATTGGCTAGGGACCGCAACGCAGAAATAAAATTACCTCTTACAAAACATAAAGGTGCATGGTGCAGGGGGCAGATGAGCTTTCAGAGCTTTTTGACGACTACCAACGCCCACACAGAGGACGCATCTACACCTATGTAGATGCGTCCTGTATTTGCAACTTAAATTAAACTAAACTGCATGACCTGTAGGTCATGCAGTTAATAAAATTGATATTAGCAATATCTGTAATTGCGAGTATATCTGTAATGTCTATTAATACGGCTAGTTATAATAAACTATTAGTATGTACATTATATTATGACACTAAAATTTATAATTTATAACCTATATTCATTGAAATATAATAACTACGCAAACAGAACCGACTATCTTATGCGTTATAGCATAAACCAATTGTCGTAATTAATATAACTGAATAAAAATTTATTACGGTTGATTTGAAAGGGAAGCTGTAGACGTGCAGAAAAAGAACGAGGATTCTTAATTTTTTTTTTAAATTTGACGTAACTACGATATTTTTTATATTTTTTATTCCGGTTTTTATGTACGCACCCTCGTTAAAACCCCCACGGATGCCAATTAAGTTTCGGTCGGTACATTTTGTGGTTAATTATTCATATGCTCAATACTGTCTAAACTTCGTATAAAGGTCACGGAACGGATTTCGTTGCGATCAATATTATAATCATTTTCATTGTCTTCACGATACAAACAGAATTATCACTGTAATGTCTGCAAGGACTGCTCTCGGGGCGTAGCGTGCTCTTGCAGCAATACTTCCTATATCTATTTTCTTTACTTATGACTCCCTATGTAATAACTGTGCCAATCTGGCTGAAGGGGGATACTAAATAATAGAACTTGGAGAATATATCTATTTATTGTTTCGTCATTATGATTAGCTTATGAAAATATCAAATCAAATAATTATTATTAAAGTCAAAACAACAAATTATAACACAAAAAATGCTGACTTTCGTAATACAACATTCCCGCTTTTGAGCGTTTGGGTGCTATATTTCAGCCAACATTAACATTGAATTGGAAGCGGGCCGGCCAAGTCTTCAGACGTAGAACAATGATACATACAACTAAGTATTTTAAAAGATAAAAAAATAGAAATATAAAAACGACATGTACTTAAAGTTTTAACTTTTTCTTTGTTGTAACAGCTCTAGAGTTATATTCGTCTAAACTTTCTCGCTTTCTTCCATACAGGGCGCTCTCAAGCTTCGCCCGTGGCTTCGTCCGCGCTCATATCACATGTGTACTTAGAAATACCTTTACTTTCTTATGTTGCAACACAATACTGTCATTTTTCGTCGGCTAAAGTAAGTGTATAATTGGTTATGCGGATGTTTATGAGCATTGGCAGTAAAATTAGATTATGAGAACTTATTCGCATCTAATGATAAAAAAAAATATGACAGGGAGTTTCCATGGGAATTCTATCTGCTCCGGGATTGAAGATATTTTTAACTCAAAAGCCTCATTTAATGACGATATAATGATAAGACATGCATTAAAGTGTTGTGATTATCATTATGTGCCCTATAATCAAGTCTTACCGCTGAAGCATAGTTACAAACTTACTCGAATTGTACAGAGGACCAAGTTAGACTTAAAACCAGTATAATAAGGCTAAAAGGTATTTTTAACCTAACCCAAATGGCAAATATATATATTACTGTAGTAATTAGGTACTCAAACTGTAACATTTTCACATGTAGAGAATGTTAGAGTTGATGTTACAGATTCTAGTTTTGATATAAGACAGAGGTAGGACATAGGTCATGTAGAGTACATGTCCTTTGTTCTGTTACATATTTTAATACTTCTGGTATGGACTAGCACTAACACTACTATCATACATACAACGGAAAGGAAACCCCGTCTGGTTACCAAGTTTTTAAATAAGAGGGCAATCGAGAGATGCTTACGTCCATAAATATCCACACAACCAGAAGTTATACTATCACAATCATCATATCGCGACATCACTTTATTATTGCTATGAAAAAGTGATGAAGGGATACGGGGAAAACGAGCAGTCGGAGCCATTTTCACGACCACCGACTTCCATAGAGTATAGACATCCGCATAGAGGCTATACAAATGCGCTCTCCTCCCACCTCCATGGGCCACCGGCTACTTACACACCGCACCAAACGCGACAGCACAGCTGTCACTTTACGCCAGTCTCGTGTAAGCGAGAGGTACCTCCCCGGTCGTACCTTAGGTCGCAAATTAAATTTCTGAACGCAAATCATAATAATTGATTTTTGATAACTAACAAATTGGGGAGACCAGCCAGACTAAGAGCAGCTTGGCTATAGGGCTATATATATATATATGGAGGTATCCTCCAACCGTCCCTCTGAATCGAATGTTATATTATGTATTTGATATCCTTTATTTAACTTTATGCTTTTTCGACCATGACCAGCATACACTAACATATGTAAAAGTATATTCAAAACACCCAACCATTATGAATAAAGTCTTAATTTTATTTCAGACAGCTAAACTACTGCTACGAATAGTAAGGAACTGTCAACAGAATTATAATAAATAGACTCCAAGTGGCAATGGACACATAATAAATAGTTCCATTCTTCTGATCCGACGACAACACAAATAAAATATTCCAAATTTACGTCCCGCGTCCTTAAAAAAAAAAAAAAAAAAATATATTATATTTTTTAGATTTCTCACTCTCTCTCTTTCAGTCTTCACTAACTTATCTTTTACCTTCTCAACTTCCATTTGCCTTGCTCGATAACATTTTTCGTAAAGCTTTATTATGGCAACTAATAAAAAAAATTGTACTATTACTACTAATTATTATTGTATCCACAAATGAGTAAAAGTAGGCGTATGATGTAATCTAAACACTTGTAATATAATTCACTTCCTCAGAGTTTATGAGAATGTTACGAAAGTTTTACAAAATATTTTTAACGTTTGATGAGAGCTTGTCGATAGCCACACCGAGGTTTTCCTCATTTTCCTTAATTTTATATAAACTATCATTATACGACCTTAAAATAGAAGTAGTTACTAGGATGTTTTCCTTCATTAGAGAGGCTAACTGCTTTTCAAATTAGAGGAGCAAAAGCGAAGTTCTGAACCTAACCTAACCTAAATATAATACATAGATGAACATCCATGACCCAGGCGGGATTCGAACACGCGACCCCCGGCGCAACACGCTCCGCTTCCTGAGCAGTTACCACTGCGCCAGCCGGTCGTCAAAAGTCGGCCGTACTGCTCATTGGTTCGCCAAAAAGTGCGCCTAAAATAAGTGTTTTTGTTACAAGGGTTTCGCAGGGTAATAATGAGATTTGAATTTGGAACGCTAATATTGCTTTGAAAATTACAACCAAAAAGATGAACCACAGACCAGAGAGTGACAGACACGAGAAAAAGGGACAAAATAAACTAAGAAAGAACTTTTCCATTTTCGATTTGAATTTCATTCCACACAAGACAGTCTACGTCACTGCTCTGTTTATAATTGGAATTTGTAATTCTTTTTTTAAATGTCTCATTTTTTACCACTAACGATACCGCGCCAGTGGGTGAAACAAAAGGAGCTCTGAGGACAATTGAAACTAAGTTTTGAAAAAAACTATAGTTCTATTGTTTCAGAGAGACGTTCGCTTGCGCGACTTAGAGGTCTGTCTCAAACCGAGGTCTGAGCCAGAATGGTGCGACCCAATCTTTTTTTTTTTGTCTATCCTTTTGCAAGATATTCTGAACCTCGAGGAAGGGTGGTGTGACAGGAGCCTATGAAACTTACGCTAGTGCCTATAACCCATTATCTTACATATATAATATTTATAATATCATTGACTATAATTATGTTTTGTACCAGAGATATACAACAGTTGTCTCCAGAATTAAGTGAGCAGGAACATATACAAGAGTACCTACTAAGAATCGAAACGCACCTTGGTGCTGTAACAATTTAAATAATTCGTCTCAAGAACCTTGGTTGTTGAAATAGGATAAGGAACGACCTATAAATAGTAGTCTTGATCCGGCGCGTATCCTTTTATTTTTATTTTGAGGACGTTTTTTGGGTTCCGTAGTCAAAGTATAAGTTGAATCTTTGTAGGTTGATGTATTTTGTATTTTGTATTTTGTAACCGCTATTCGAATTTAAAATAAAAATAAATATATTAAAAAGTAATGGGGGGGGCACTCCATACATAGAACTGGTAATTGTGACAATGTTGGTGATAAGTGTAATGTTGGTGTTGGGTGTGGCGGCGGCGGACAGGAGCACCGACGTGCGAAAGGTAATATTTTTTTTATTTTTATTAAGTTGGTAATAGAGGTGTGCCTAAGAGTGATATTAGAGTAGCAGCGATCGCCCAATACAAATAAACCCCATCGCTCGCACCCTCATTGATAAAATAATATATCTCGTGTTCGATTAATTAATACCTCTCTCAATAAATTACATATGGCTACATCGTACTTAACTTCCCGGGGACAATGTAACGTATAGCCACAACAAAAACCCCAAAACGCTTTATTTGTAACAATATTATAAGCACATTCATAAAGAAATCTAAGATAACCTCGATTTGGCACTTAAAAAGTAAGTTTGTAAGAGTACAAGGTGGATTTCAGCCAAATTGGGCGGAGACGACCGGATACCTCTGGCTTACACCCTACCGGCGTGAAGTGATGGCTGTGCTAAAATGTGGAGTTTGAGACGTCTCATTTCAAATTGATTAATGTTTTTATTTATTTTAATATTTTTTGTTATGTACTAGACTATGCTCTAACGTAATAATAAATAATAATGTAAAAATATGCAATAGTTTTTTTTTTATAAATTTTTAAATGCTGTAAGTTTGCTAAGCCAGAAAAAACGCGCCAAGAATCGCGGAAGAGAAAAAATGTCGAGGAAAATTCGGCGCGTGTAGCCGGGTGAAGTTCATTCGATTACACTTAGCGACCTTGTGTAACATTTGTTTTGGAGAAAAGTTTTTTTTTCTTAAAATGGAGCTATTTTTGTGAATAAAAAGATCTGAAATTGAGATAATCATAAGTTTTCGCTCCTGCGAAATTCCGTATTATTAGAATTAATAATTCATATGTATTTAAAAATATAAAAATCACAAAAAGTTACGTAGTTATAAGGGTAAAAAGTTACGTAGTTATAAGGATACGTGCAATATAAAAATAGACAATATGAAAATCTATTTATTAACTTTGATATTACATTTTCAATACTGTACAATAATAATTCCAATTATATATTTTAATTTTAATTTTTATGTAAAAAAAATAAAAGGTAATACCTATGAACTTAAAAATTATTCAAAATATTGTTGTTAGGTATAGAAACGCATGCAATAAAAAAAATTAAAATAGATTGTAACAAAATTAAATAGTATTTTTTAAAGAAATTAGACAGTAGTTTGATACTTAACTTCAAGCTACTTAGGTACCTAAAAAGCGAACTTACAAGATATGGTGGAAGGATTTTCAGAATTTCGGATACGACCAGCCTCATACAAGCCTTAGCGCCAAGTGACGAGATGGATGCCATAAAGTACTTACAGTGGCACGAACTGTATACTTTTCATTTAAATATTAATGTACTATATTATTTAAAATATAAAATAGGACTAAATCCTTTTTTTTGTTGCGATAGTTTTTTTGTTTACTAATCAATAAATCTTCCTGGGACTTATAAGTTACAAGATCATAAAGTTATTGATACTTTCATATGGCATTATCATGTTTATATTTAATGTACTACGTACTTTCAAAATATATTCTTAATTAGAGTTAGTTCTCGCGGTTTTTTTTTAGTGTATAAGGGGTATCGACCGACGATCAGTCGGAAAAATTTTCACGACTACCGACGCCCATAGACATCCGAATAGAGGCTATACAGATGAGGTTCCCTCCTCCACGAGGCTGAGAAAAATGAGGGCAGCGGGCGCGCGAAACGCGAAAATAAATCTATCACATTATGCCAGAAATAACCTTGGTGAAAGGAAATCAAAGTTCATTCACATAAACTTTAATTTCCTTAAATAAAATTCACATTTGACATTTACATTTCAAAATCATAATCAGATACGCTTAACTAAATGTTTTTAGATAAAAAAAATCACGAAAAAACTAGGAACATAATATAAGTTCGTCGTTTGATAAAAGACCCAAAAGGTAATTTTATTAATTATAGCTGAGCCCCGCGGTTTCATTCGCGTAATTTTTTTTAAACAAAACGGTATTCACTCATATTTAAATAACTGATTATGCTCTATTGAATTAAGTAAATGTTAAAGGCTCTTTGCCTGTATTTCATCATAATATATATTAATGGCTACTGTTACTATTCAACAATCAACTTTCAATTTTGAATAAAACCAACTCGCTTTTTTCACGAAGTGTTTAATACCCATACAATGGAGTACTAAACGTCAACTTGACAGTTCGTCGTCTAACATTTGAGCATAAAAAATGAGTTTGTTTTTTTTTGTTGAACTACGTACAGCGCCAGCTGCGTCACCGAGGCTCAAGTCACAAGCGCATCTAGCGTATTCTTTTTGTAGTCCAGTAAGTGTTAATGCCATGTTACACTGGGGTAGTGATGCGACTCGAGTCGCTCGAGTCAGTTTGTCAAACTCGTACTCGAGTGAAAGAAAATCCTACTAGTGTGAACTTGCACTCGAGTCACCGAGTGAACTCGAGTCACCGAGTGAACTCGGCGCACCGAGTTGACCGAGTTCACTCGAGTTGACCGAGCTCATTCGAGTGAACTCGTCGCGCCGAGGACATTCGGGTCGCCGAGTGAACTCGTCACTCGAGTGACATTTTTACAATTCACGTAGGACGCTAGCAAACTTGCCGCCGACGACGTTACACAACTACGCCGCCGTCGGACGGCATATATATTACAATGAACAGTAAGTTTTATATACTTACTTTTATTATTACACTACTAGCTATGGCAGCGTCTACTAAATCTGGATATAACTTTCGCATCCATGCTGCCAAATTGCAAATATACCTATATTAATGTTAATATTATTAAATTATATCATTTAAAAAGAAAAATATTTAAAAAGTTATTATTGTAGTATTTCGTATATTTAAAATTTTTGTCATAAACTATTTATGCAGTGTGTTGTAGTAAATAATTTTTATCTTTGACTTTGTGTGCCGCCAAATTTTGAAAAAATAAGTCACAAACAACACAGTTCTGAGAATTCACTATTGCACAAACAATGCGCTAATTAGTCACTGATAAGGGCGAGTGCTACGTAATGATGCTTTCACTTCGGAGGTCGAAAAATAAATGATCATTAGACAAAATATGTAAAATACACCATAGTAAGCCGAATTCAAAACGTGCCCAAAAACATGTCAATATGCGACAAAATTAGAGTTATACTAAGAAAATACGAGGCAGAGGTCCTATTTCGTATGAAATATCGCGTTATTTCAAGACGTGCGATAGTGCAGAAGATTCGTGCGGTGTGCAAGTAGCCGGTGGCCCATGGAGGGAGAAGGACAAAGGAGGGCAACGCATCTGTATAGCTTCTATGTGGATGTCAATGGACTCCGACTGCTCGTTTGTCCCCCTATACCATAAAAAGCTAGTTGTAAAATAAAAGCATTTATATTAGCCGGTGGCTTATGCAGGGAGGAGCAGGAAGGGGGACAACGCATCTGTATAGCCTCTGTGCAGATGTCTATATATGCGTCGGTAGTCATGAAAATGACCCCGACTGATCGTTTGCCCCCCTCTAATTTAAAAAAAAATAGAGTTACTATAAAATGTATTTGTTGTTTCATCTGAAACTGTTTGCTTCCGCCCGCAATTGCATTCGCGTATATTTCGGACTTCAAAAATGAAAAGGTACATAATAGGTGTAAAACTTCCTCTTAAATCACTCTATCTAATAAAAAAAACGATCAAAATCTGTTGCGTAATTTTAAAAATACGTACACACAGACGATGGAAAGCGACTTATTGTGCAACTAAAAGTCAATGTTTTATTTTTTTTATAGAAATAGGAGGGCAAAGTTTTGATAACAACCGAGTCCCATGGAATATCGCATAGAGGTTACACGGATGCGATGCCTCTCCTTCTTCCCCTCTTTGGGCCACCGGAAACACACTCACCACACGAAACACGACAGCACAGGTACTAGCAGAGACTGGCTAGCATACTCACTGGACCCTCAAGCACTTCATTGTTTAAACATTCTCTTTTATTCTGGTATCTGGACGACGCGACATGTTTTTTTTACTAATATAGAAATGGCTTAACTCTAGATTCTAGAATACTATCTACACCTGTCGATAATATATCTGGGGCACCTCACTGTTGATCATGTCAGCCGCCGCAAAATAGTTATGCTGTCGCGTTTCGAGCGGTTGGCTAGTTTCCAGTGGCCCATTGAAGTTATTAACATCACGCCGGCATAACAGTTATGCGGAAGGCGCCAACTGCCCCTTTGCCTTCTGAGTTCTGACACTACAAAGGATAAGGGTTCTGTTGCGTTTCGTGTGGTTTTTGAGTTTCCGTTGGCCCTATAATGGGGGAGAAAATGAGTAAGTTTAGAGAGACTTCAGAGTCGGAGGAGCAGCTTTAAGTTTTTCGGCGGTTGCAGGTGTAGCTTGGCTTGGACTGCAATACCGGTGTTCCCAAGGTAGTGGTTTGCTTTATGAACTTCATTTTGAAGAGTGGGATTGATAAATGTGATAAGGTAATATATATATGATCGTTTCTGTGATCCTATCGAAAAATTTCATTAGTATTTTTTTTTCATAATTTGGGCAGGCATAATTATCGATTTTGTGGATTTTCAAATATTTGTTATTATATTGGTTCATTTTCACTTGACCCAAATCGATTTACTGATTTTATTTTGAGTGTTGACAAATAGCGATAAACGTGAAATGTATTAGTGTAGTTATTATTTATGTTAGTCAACAAAAAACCCCTAATTTATTACCAGATATTTCGAACAGAAATCTCAGGAATATATCATTCGTGAAAATGTGTGTGATTACATCATTTACAGTGACAAAAACCGGGAAAAAATTGAGACAGGAAATGTATAATAATATATATTATTATCGTGAGGCACAATATAGTCAAATATATAAGTGCTGTTCACACTGCTGCAGGGTGCTGAAAGATATATTTGGCAAATTTACTTAAATTTGGGTGATCACAATTGCGATCGACTCCCACTGATTTAAAATAAAAATACAGCTCCCGGTTATCGGGTTTTTTTCTTCACGTTGAACCTGGCCAGTAGTGTTACCATGACAATATATTTCCAATAATGACAAGACAATGGCTGTCAGGTCAACTAGTTTGTAATATATTTTCATGAAAATCTAGTCTTAATTATGTATTGTTAGATATTAGAGCACGCTCTATGTCCACCGATAACATTCGGAATTTAAATTCTAAGTTATTGTTTCCTTTAATGCACCTGCGAATTCTATGAACACAAGGAGTCATGGAGAAGACACAAGCATCGAACAGCGGTGACTCCCAAGAAACCACAACACCCACTTCTTTATAATTAATTTATCGTGTTTTTTTATTTTGAATTTAATGTCACTTTAAATATCTCGATATTACAACTCCGAGACTTGTCATAATATTTTGTCTTAAGTATCCTTCGCTTGGCACCACTAAGAGATTTGCTCATGCGAAGACTGTCCAACGCATGTTAGCCGATATCGCACTTATTTTGTCGCACGACGATGCAACTTCGAACTTATTTACTTACCTACACAACATCAGTTCGTGATTCGAACACACGAATATGTGTAAAAACGTGTAAGAAGGTCCAAATTAAGAGTAAATATCGCCACGGTTGACAGCTATTGTCAACCAATTACCTACCCGTAAATCCTTTAGCGACCAGATAATCAATTTCATGATTAAAGAAGCTTATAGTATCGTTGGTTGCTCCCTCCTATCCATCCCTAGGTCATCGGCTTTTCTCCACAAACTTCTTGAAAAATGAAAGAAACACCCACTTATGGTAGTTTCAGGGAATATATACTGAATTGCCGACATTGCTGCCAGCTCAAAATCTAATATAATTTAATTCGGATATTTTAATAAATTTCGGATTAAATGTAGGAATTTGGCTTTTTATTATATGAAATAAAGTTTCGTATGTTTTTTTGGCCTTATTTGCTAATAACGCATACATCACAGGTATGATATTTGTATGCGTTGAACTACTTCCTAACCCTACATGTAAAGTGTATAACTGCCTTAAAGGGTTTTAAACAAAATTTAAAAGTTCCGGGTCAGACCAAAAAGGATTTTATTTAGCCTGACCTGTCTGTAATCGAGTATTGCAAGTTTACTTGTTCAGTAACAATGTTCAGAAGAAAATTACCTACTAATGTTCAGGTTCACGCACTATACAATCTATTTCTCCTTTTAGATCACTAATTGATTGATTTGTGTGGTGGTTATTTTAACAGTCATATTTTTAATATCCGTAATTTTTTATTTTTATATTTTGTTATCTATTTCATAAAATATAAACATCTATTATGATATTAAATTAGTAAAAAGAGTGTCCGTACTGTAGCAGCAGTACGATAAAATCTATGATAAAACACACTAAACAGTGCTCTTTGCTTTAAACTAGCAAGCTTAAAGCAAAGCCCTTACTAACTTTTTACTACCCAACAAGTAACCGATAGGACAATAAGAACATATTAAGAAGTGGAATCACTTTAGCCATCCATCGCGGGAGGATGAAAGAAAATAATAAACAGTGTTAATAACCTTTTTTAGGTGGCGTGGACCAAAGATTGTAATGAGTAAGATAATAACACTTTGTTAAGAACATTTTAAATTAGGTACTTTCTAAATGACTATTTTTCGCGTGATTTTTGCGTGGCCTATCATGGCAGGCCGACTATCAGAAACAGAGGAAAATGTTAGTGATGATTAATATTTTATTACGATAAAGTGACCCAACCACCAATAGTAACCATCAACCAACCAAGAAAAAAACATGCAAAAATTGTCTAAAAATCCATGCGTAATTTTAATAAAGGTAAATTTTGTATTGATAGATTGATTATTTTTTAGGGTTCCGTATCTCAATGAGAAAAAACGGAACCCTTATAGGATCGCTTTGTTGTCCGTCTGTCTGTACGTCTGTCAAGACCTTTTTCTCTAAAACGCGTAAAGGGTAAAAGCTGAAATTTTTGTCAAATACGGAGGTCAGTTACGTCTTGATATCTTGAAAAAATCACACTTCTAAGTTAACGCAATAAAAAGTTGTAGCCAATTATGCACAAATTTTGTATGAAAACGTACTTTGTCGAAAACCAAAAAATTATCGGGTACTTCCCGTTGACCTGGAGTTGTAAAATTTGGCAAGAAGTAAGAACTTATAGCTTGTACGTTAATTGAATAGTTTTTATAAAGTTTTGTGAATGTTATTTTAATAATATATTCCAGCTGGTTTGCTTGAGCTTTTTCTAAAACTCAAATATTAATGTGGGTATGGAATTGTGAAAGTTATTTTTTAACGTTGTTATTGGAGTGTAACTTACATGCGCTTAACTTCGGGAGTACCAACAGCTTACTATGAGAACACAAAATTCTAGCACAATAACAAGTTATTCAAAGCATGTAAGTAATCATGATAATTAACATATGAAGTAAATAAAAACGTCCTGCAGTTGGATTCATGACATCAGCAACCTTGACGAAAGTCAAGAAAAAATAACGCAAAAATAAAGTCATAGAAATTCAATATTTATCTACAAATGAAATGCCAGCAGATTTGATGGCTAAGGGTCTATTATTATCTACTAAACATTATAAATATATGCATAAATTAGGGTTTATCTAACGGTAATTTAATTTGTATGATGTCAAACATTCTTAATGATTGTATGATTTACAATGCCAAATAGAATCATGGCAAGGTGTAGTCTTCTAGGGCTTTAAATTTTTAGAATAGACGCCTGATTTAGGTACGGAGTCACGTGATCTCGCCGTGCTATATAAAAGCAGTCGATTTATAGCAGTATATAGTATATACTTCTACTTCGCTCGCAGAAGAGGTTATTTACTCCATATAATAATCTCATTTGATATCTCAACAATAGCCACAGTAGATATAATACAGTGTGCAAGTCTTAAGAGGTGAACGCACCTCCATTTTATATAAAAAGATAGCATTGTTTGTATACAATAAATACATCTGTTGTGCTGGGGAATGCATTTAGGCATGTCCTCAGGGTAAGGAGGACCTAGGGGGTATGGGGTATGTGGGACTAGGGAGTCAAAGAGGTGAGGAGGACTGAATATCAGTGGCTCTCAGTCGTTCCGCCTCCCTCAGCCTCTCCGCCTCTCCTTTACCACTCATAGAACTTTTCGCAAAGTAATCTACTGCATTCCAGGCCTCCTCGCTTCCCACTTCTCCTGACGGAACGCATCTACCTGGGACTTCACCTCCTGGCGGAGGTGACGGAGGATAGTACGGTGGTCATCTGAAGGATGTTTACAAAATCTACGTCTCGCACGATTTTTCGCGCGGATAAGTTCTTTGATGTCGGACGGAAGATCCCAGTGGTTGTGTAAGGCCACTAATATATAGTATTTTTTCCAACTTACTTTAACAATTCATTAACAGTTATTTGATTTATCAATTTTATTGTCATGTCACCAACGAGGAGAAATCGTTCAAATTGAAATAACAATTAGCACTGCTTTACGTTAATTATTTAACAAAACGATTCAACAACATTTAACGGCCACTGACAGATAAATATTGATTTAGTCGCAAAGCGACTGCGAGTATAAACTATAACGTATCAAGCGTCGGAGGCCTGAGCAGTCGCCAGTAGGCAGTAGCTATATCGCGCGATTCAGCAGAAATAATATTTAATTATACGAAATTAATTTATTTTACTACATTAAACATTTTAGATCATTATTCGTTATTTAACCTTTTGAGTCCCGCGCCTGCCCGCGCCATAAGGCTCAAAATCCGCTATGATCCGCGACCGTTACGTACACATGCGCGCGCCACTTGAAATCCGACACTTAAATTTATGACTGCTTTTTGTTTACGTTTAACGAATAGCGAGCGGTTGTTTTTGTAACTCAGTTGGATACCCGATAAGAATGAATAAACACAATGACATTTGAGTGTATATTTAATTTTGTACAGTCCATTCTTTTGAAGGGAATAGAAAAAAACCCGATTTTGTTGACAATAAATTGGTTTTATGAACGAAAACATGAGAGTTTTATTATTGT
>LUGF01045476.1:22409-39091 GCA_001625245.1 Calycopis cecrops
ATTTATTCGCCTTGCAACCCTCTGGTTGGACAAGGAAATGTCACAAGGGGAAATGGCCTCTGTATCCCGAACCAAATAGAATATAAAATTGCGTTGCTATCCTACAAATATCAATCTATGTTTACATTGAAATGAAATAGCTTTTGAGACGGATAATATGTTTAGATGAAATAACCACATCCGTAGTTCATTAGAGACTTCTTACCTCTGTAAAGATCGCGCTGCGCTGCGGTCGCGGCTCAACACGCGAGCTCCGATTGATCTTAGCGAGTTCTGGAGTTTAACTGTACCAGTAATATAACTTAATGGGTTATCGATCTAGCCGCAATCGTAAATAGATCATTTAAGATAAACTATGAAACAAAACTTTCTTACGCAACATGCCCGGCCTTTTTTATTTTATTTCTTCCCGGAGTCTTCGTAAAAGGTTACAATAATAACTAGAATTTATAGTTTGACCTTTCGATAAATAATCTACAAAAATAATGCTCTTCGCATCCCAAAAAACAGAAGCCATGACTTTGTTAGTCGACAAAACACAATCGTAGTTACCATACTCTTTCGAAACGGCTTGATCGATTCCCATGAAATTTTGTGTGCATATCGAGGTCTGAGAATCGGCCAACGTCTATTTTACATCTCTATATTTCCACGGGAGCGAACCTTACATGTGTGAAACCACGGAGCGCAGCTACTTATATAAAAATTCAATATAATAATTTTGCCGTCGTAGATTGCACGCAAATATTAAGTCTAGCAATTCATAAGCTAAAAAGGGTTTTGCAAAAATAAGATGATTGTAGAGGATTGCAATGTAGAGCCAAGATGGGACTGTATACAATTTTATTGCCTAGTAATAAAGTCTATATTAAATTGCATGCTCCAGAAATAAATGAATTTGAATTTGATATAAAACTAGAAATAAACAGCTGAAAGTCACTAAATTACACCATAAACACCCAAAAGACGTGGAAATACCCGAGAAATTAAAAAAATCCTTTTAGCCGACTACAATGACAAAATCAGAATTCTCATTTTCACTAACACCATTTAATGAAACGTGGGCATTATTGCAATCTGCACTTGCTATTATATTGAAAGTTCCGCTAGGTGCATATCTCAAATATTGTTTTGTTAAGCCCATGATTGTAAGTAATTAATTAATATTTTATAACCAAATCGCACAAAATACACATTGTATTACCCCGCACGAGCGCCGCAGCGACTTTGAAATAACATCTCACAATTGTCATCAACGGCCATTGCGGGGGTGCTTCTGGTGGGGTTATAGTGAAATTTCTTATTTTTTATGTTTATTTAAAAATAAGATAAGAAATATAAAAAATAAACAATACGAATTGTTAAATAACTAGTCACAGTCGGATACAGGTTGAATATCTTCGGATTTTTTACTCTGAGGTCTGAAATGGCGAGAGGCAATCTCGCACTGCTCGATCAATACATGGCTTTGTTGTGGGTTAAAGAAAACATCGCAGCCTTCGGAGGCGATTCCACATCTATCAAAAGTGTAAATTCTTGAATGTTATCGCAATCATTAGCTTAATTCGTTGAACACGTGTTACTTGCAATATAAGTTCTCCGCATTTACGACAAAAAGATTCATTCTAATCGAAGTAGTTGTATAGTGTGAAGCTCTCTGGGACAACAATACGCTGCCCAGATAATAAAAGTAAGCTGTTGTGTCAGCACAGCTCTCATTTGAAAACGAATTTAGTAAGAGATGTGCCACACTGCATGTTTGCATGCAGTCGAATTGGACCGGCACGACCGGGGAGGTACCTCTCGCTTACACGAGACTGGCGTAAAGTGACAGCTGTGCTGTCGCGTTTTGTGCGGTGAGTAAGTAGCCGGTGGCCCATGGAGGTGGGAGGAGAAAGGAGGGCAGCGCATCTGTATGCGGATGTTTGTGGGCGTCGGTAGTCATGAAAATGGCTCCGGCTGCTCGTTTGCCCTCCTATATCAAAAAAAAAAAAAAAAAAGAAAAACCTCGCCCAAAGGTCCACGACTTGTTGTTCCAAACTGTACTCAGTTCAGCAGAGTTTCGTGTTAAATATAAAAGGAATATTTTACATGATAATGGCACCAAAACATACAGAAATAGCAAAGCCTGTTTCAGAAAGTAATGAGATAAATATTGAGATTTTTCTTATAAAATAACAAATATATTTATGAAGTTCTATCATCACAATTGGATATTGGAATTATGAATTATTTGGTGATTCTATTTCAATATATACACGATCCGACGTAGGGATATTGAAAATTAAAAAAGCTTGCGCTAATGGATTTTTATTTCAATTAAAGCGCACCTTCCTTCCACCAGTTTTTATATCTTCATATTACGTCGACCGCCAGTACCGTTTTAATCGACCGCGACGGTGAATGTAATGCTTACGATGTGCCTTTAACCGTGTAGTATTCTTAAATCGCGGATGTGAAGTAAATGAGTCATCTAGACCTGTTGGCAAGTACTGAAGTTCGCTTTTTGTAAAAGGCACTGCTATCTATAAGTTTGTATATTATATCTAATACGATCGAATAATAGCAATGTTCTATGATTTAGTCAACATTGATCTTACTGACTACATTGAAGCTATTTCAAGGATAGGAAGACATAAAAATAATAAAAGACCTGTAGCTCTAGAGTTGTTAAGCAAAAGAATGACTCGCCACCTACTTCTAAATAGACATTTACTTGAAACACTTGGAAAGGCTATCATCGAATCCGCCTTTATGCGGTAAAATTAGAAATGTTATTACAGAACTTAAAATTAAGTCTATATAAGTGAGGATAACGGGTAATTTGATAGGTAATATTTATCAGCTTTATCGCTCTTACTTGTCCTTAGCACGTCAGAAGACCGATTGTTATTTTTCTCAACAGAAAAACAAATATAGAACTAACTCGAGTATTACTTGAATACTACGAATTATGTTGCTCATTTTATGTGTTTTAGTTTTTTATTTATACTTATATAATAACATGTAGTCAAGTGATGTATATAATATTTTATATAATGGTTTTATTTTGATATGTTTGTTGCCGTATTATATCTTAATTACGTTGTATATCTTGTGTTAAGTTGACAGATTTTTTATATTGGTATTGTTAGAGACCATCGCGCAGATGGTAGAAGATGCATTCCTGTATTTACCATAATCAACGAAAGTATGTTGAAACGGTAAGTATATAATTTCCTGCCACTAATACTAGCCCTTCATATCTGGAAAAAAAGGGGAAAACTTTTCTCATAATATGTTACGAGAATTTGAACTATTATATTAAAAACGATTTTCTTCTTTTTCTATGTTATTTTCAAGGGCAGCAAAACAATCTGTTTACAATCAAACACAAAATTTTCGTTCTTCTCACCGATACCCGGGCAAAAGATACAGCATTGTATATGCAACTCACTTTGACTAGCTTTTTTCCCCATGTTGACACGCGTCTGTAATTTTTTTGCCAGCTGTGCTGTCGCGCTTTGTGCGGTGGGTAAGTAGCCGGTGACCCATGAAGGTGGGAGGAGCGCATCTGTATAGCTTCTATGCGGATGTCTATGGGCTATTAAATTATTTAAGTCTTTTAAAATACGTTCGTAAATTTAAGTTTGTCGCTAATCGAGATAATAAATTCCGGGTATGATCGAAGGCCACGACCTTACGGTAGATATTTAGGCGGAGATTCGTACTCTGTTTTTTTGCTCTCAGTCTTAAAGAAAGACGGCTTTGCGAAGTATATAGTAAGGTGTAAAACTGGAACATTTGGTTACATTTGCTAGAGCAAGTTGTACATAAATCATTGGACAAAATATATAAATTACAATTTTTTTGGAAGTTGAATTTCAAACGAGTCATACCCTGTAGCAAGCCGCACATTTTCCGCTTGAGTTCACATTAAAACACATTTTATATAGCATATGCGGCAAGCGAGCAGTGTAAACCACCTGATGTAAAGTGATCACCAACCCCCACAAGCATCCGCAACACCAGAGGTCTGACAGATGCGTCGGCGACCACTGAGAGAAGAATAAGCTTTCTTCTTCAAGATCAAAACTTTGGGTACATTTTATTTACAGTATGAAATTTGACACACTTATAGTATATAGGAGAAGTATAATGCTAATAAAATACATTAATTCAATAAATAAAACATTACACACACTACCCTGCATTTGACTCATTGATACATATGACACACGTACTTGTTGATAAAGTTTCCAGTAATTCTATTTACTTATCTTTCTCCTTATAAATTGTAAGTGATATTATGTAATACTTAGTGCTATGCCGTTCCGGCTAGACATTTTAACAGTTGAGACATAACAAGCAAATAGGTAAGAAGTTAAATATTTGTCTCATTTTTCATCATGTAAATTATAAGCCCATTGTAATGTTTCAGACTAGTATTTAATTGTATTTGAAAAGGATTTTCAGGCGATTATAATATGTAATATTTGTCAGAACAGCAATAGCCAGTGGATAATTGTACTGGCTTTTTGTTCATTTCATTTTTTACCGATAACCCTTTGGTTACGGAACCCTAAAAAAAAAATAACAAAATCAGGCGATACAGTTTCGCGTGGTGTGGTTAGTATAAGGGGGCAAACAAGCAGTTGGAGCCTTTTCCTGAGTACCGACACCCATAGTCATACGCATAAAGGTTATACTGATGCGTTGCTCTCCTTCCTAACTCTTATCTCATATTTTTCAAATTGTGTTGTGGCCTAGAGACTGGCCAGTAAGGGACAGCGACAACGACAGCTGTGTAAGACAGTTATATTTTGTTTGCCCAAGGTTCACTCACTCAAATTTAACAAATCCTAGACATTGTGGTCGCCGTCCCAGACATGTTCTGGCTGATGCCGACGACATTATCACTACAACTGTTACACGAGTCATCGAGACACGTAAACAAAGACAGACACACACCCACGATGCAGGTACTCTACACCCCGTCCGGGGGATCCGGACGCGGACACAGTTCCGACCACAACTTCACCCTGACAGACAACAGCACACACGTTCGGCTCCTGACAGCCAGAACGACGATGTTAGTTTAGTCTCAGGGAATAATGCCAGTGCCCTTTTGCAGAGCTCAAATCAAACCGCCGAACCGGTTAGGTTAATCACGACACCCGCGCGCGAGTCACCCAGCCTAAGTAACATCCGTTTAATAAACGCGAAAATTTCATTGGAAGGTCTCTAGCGTTCAATAAAAAAAGAAGTAAAAATAAAATGGCGATAAATTTATAAGAATCGCTTGCCTTCACTGCCAGGGGTTGTGCGGCCGGTCATATAATTAGAAAATTTGCCTTTTTTAACTGTGTCCCTGGAAAAACGGTTAGGATACAGCTATTAATAGAAGGAAGACGAAATTCATAAAAATTAATAATGGTAAAATAAACCCATTCATTGTTACCACTCACCATCAGTGTCCACATTGTTTAGGGGTATATGTTATAGGCAGAAAAACGTGGAGGGGAGAGCGGAGCGGCTGCTGCTGTAAACGAGTGTACCTACAAATTCAGATATGGCTAGGAAATGACGTAGTTATTGAAAATTGGGGATGGAAGAACTCCAATAACATGTACATCCCAATAACAATGAATCAATTACCACATCATAGAAAAAATTTCGTATCAACTAAGTTGTAAGCTTTTCTTCTCTCGAATCATTATTTTTTGTTTATAATAACTAAAGTACCAACATGGTTCAATTCCACGCATGTACAGTCACAAGCAATAGCATAGCATAATTAGTATTTTTGAAATTCCGTAACAAACAAACACATTCGCATTTATAATATTAGTAGGGATTTTTGGGACTTTCCGGGCTATTCAAAACTGATTTAGTGGTTATAAATGCTTCGATACCGTTGCCACTAAATATACCTAAACCTAAGTCTCATAACGACTGAAATATTATCTACGTTGTTATTGTTACATTTTCTTCCCTCTAGTTTCCTAACCAGGTAATCATCAAATACTTTTTAAAAATATCGTCGTCGCGATGTTTCTGCGCTACTAATCGCCGTCAACGCTCAAAAAAAGGCTCAGCTTTGGGACCCTCTGCTTGATATAGGGCTATTGCAATGGACGCCAAGACGGGAGATCTCCTATTTCCATATATCCCGGACCGGTTACTGTACTGTGGTTGTCGCGGTTGAGAAATTGTGAGGTAGGTGGCCTGTTTGTTTGGTCCCACTAAATGTATGTCGACTATTGGCAACCGTATTAGCTTATTAGAAATTACAGCTGCCAGCTGCAAGCGATAGCAGCACTTATCGACGCCATCCCAGGAGGAGACGGGGCCATAATGCATTGTTGCCAACTTAAATAGACTTTATGTAGCATGCCGCACTTATTAAAAATCTACTATTTATCATGTAGTAATTGTAAACTTTTTTATTATGATGTAAGTTTATTCGTAGGCTTTTGATCCGATGTGTTGCATATTCAAAATAGAGTTGAAAGTGTTGTGTACTTACAACTTTGATACAAACATGTGTGATAAGTAATTACTTAAATTTGTAGTAGGCAAACCGAAGCTTTCGATGATTACCGACGTTTCATTATAAGATGTGCAGATTTGATCCTCCGCTTTCCCCTTCTAATGGGCCACCAGAAACTCACGAAGAACACGAAACACGACATCATAGTTATTGCTTTTCGGTGGTATCTTGCGTGTGAGTCACTTTCCCTATATTTAACATGAACGACGGACACCCGTCGTCACCAAAAGGTTCCCCCATTCTCGTTTGTCCCCTTTTACCTACTAATAAAACACAAACACCAATATTGCTGCATTTCAGCTAAGCCATGATTGAGATTATGGCTTGCGCTCCAAAATAAAAAAAAAAGCATCTAAATTTATACAGCTAGAGATGGCTTCTTTCATCTATTTTAGACCCACTTTGTTAATACAGTAAATAATCAGTTGGGAGATACAAGCAGCAATCATATTGCGCTTATCGGAATAACTAAATAAGATAGTCAGTTGGTAAATTTTTTTTAGCAATATATAATTATAAGCATGGTGTTGCTTCTGATATGCATATAATGTTTAGCCATTTTTTGTCTCGGTGATTAAAACCTCCGGTACCGAACACGTGTTCATGGCCTTTTTTTGAAGCGTCTTAATACGCTCGCGGTACCCGAAAAGTTAAGTGACAATAGGTGAATATTAAAACAATACCCTCATTTTAAAAGAGCTTCTGCCATAGATGTGGAGAAGAATAAAGAGGATTCTTGATTACAATTTATCTAAACATTTATATATTTATTCATTTATTTTGCCACAAAAAGCGCAACGACAAATACACCTCAGACTCCTAGTACAGGGTAAAATACCAGGCCACAGAGCACCAGGTCGTTGCAGAACACAATGGCTTCAAAACCTGGTCGACTGGTTTCACACAGACACAATTACCCTTTTTCGTGCTGCATCATCAAGGGCCCAAGTGGCACTATGTACATTTGGGCAACCTACGAGAGGAATATATTCCCCGTATCATTGTTACTGCCAACAGTAATGTTAACATTTTGATGTACTTGTGTATTTTTATATTATATTTTTTTCTTCTCAGTCCTTATGTACCTACGAAGATATTATTATCTTATGGTATAATCTTTCTGCAGGGTTGACTTCGATTTTATCTTACTGCGACCGTGACGGGGAGTGTTTGTTATATAAATATCTCCGCACTTTACTCGGTCACTACTGCCGCCACAGGGTACACACTATACGGTATACACGCCCTGTATACGCATTGAACATTATAATTTGATATTTGGGAAAGTATATTTGGTGCATGTAAATAATTAATATTCAAGGACGTTTGGTTCTTGACCACCAAAATGTGAATGCGATTACGTAGTACAAAGACAACGCGTTATTATCGTGTTTAATACATTATTTTAAAATACTATTAAGTAGGTACTTTTTATATTGTTTATAATTTAAACTTGTTTTAAATTAAGTTAATTATATTAGAGTGCTTTATTCCTTGCAAAGTTAAGTTATATATAAAGTCTGAGAGCATATAAATATTTAGAAATCTATTAACTATACTCGGCCCTAGAGCATATATGGCCTCTTTGTATTTATTGCTCTTCTCCGAATCATCTTCACTAAGCTTAGTTCCCATTGCAGATTCTGAGACCCTTCATTTTCGTTTAAAATCTTAAAAATTTACGAAAAATATATAACAGCTCTCAATAGCTTGGATTTGTTCAATAAATCCCAGTGGGGTCCAAAACTTTTACGCTCATAATGCAGATTTGTTATCGCGGAGTACGATGATCGATCTTGGAATGATGCATGGCAGCCAAATGGGGCCTGTACGACCGGGGAGGTACCTCTTGCGAACATTCATAGCATATGACAAAAGCTTGGATGGAAAGAAAAACCAGGCAAGTGCGAGACAAACTAGTAGACCGAGGGTTCTATGCTAACAGAGGTACGAGCATTACTACTTCGAAAGCTATGCTGTTATTTAGTTTGTTGTGAGTTTTCGATACTCCATTAGAATAGAAGATGCAAGACAGCAACTATGATGATGTTTATGAGCATGAGTAGTTATTACAAGGAAGTATTTACAGTACAGATTTATTGGTAAAAAATAATATAGAAACTGACGGTAAGTTTTATCTAATAATAGTTAACTATCGTTTTTTTTAAGAATTTTATTATTGTATATTTAAAATGTAATTGTTATAACAAACATAGAGTCACTTTCTTTATTTTGTACCTGTTCCATCTATTTTATGTGCCTACCAATATTTAAAAATAAATAAATTGAAATTGCAGTAGAAAATAAATTCATTTGACGTCATCCATATAATTGGTTAGTGTGTGTTGCTCTCCTTTCCTTCTCGTATCTATTGGGCCACCGGGGACTCAGAAAACATGAGAGCTTTTACTAAACCTCTGTACTTAACGAGCGAGAGACATCAACAAGTGCTCAAATCGGCTACAATACCGAAACTATTTCCTAGTGTATCACATCTTGTAAGTATAATATATTTCAATGTAAGCTAATAATAGACAATAAAATAACAATAAAATGGCTATGATAAAAACAGAAAGTAAAACATAATTGAAGCCACGTTCCATAAAGTGTTCCATATCTTTTCACTTCCATTGTCTAGTGATTACAACCGTGAAAGAGCATGCGAAGAAGCGCCGAGTTTATATCTATAGATCACAATGCTGTTTGGAATTTATTTTTCATCCCAAATTCAAGCCAATTGTACCGATGCTTATTGGGATTAAAAAAGAGGTATTATGTAGATTGGAGATACGTTTTTTGTAAAGCTTTCTTTTTTGGAGAAGAATGTAGTAGCCCAAAAGTTGTAATGACCTTGTAAAAATTCTAAATCAGAATAGGTAAAGGTTTTGCTTCTCGTTGCCATAATACTCTTTTGATCAAATTTGGATGAATTAATTAATATATTAGTGCGTTCTTTGTTTTAAGCATTGATTTCCAAAGATAGCGGTGTTGTGTAATATTCTTTTTTGTAAATGAGCAATTCGAACCTTTTCATTACTATAGATACCAATATACATCCGCACAATTTCTATGCAGATGTGATACGGTATATTTCTTCTCCCTGACTATCCTAAAAATATCATTTTTATTTGCGCTTTTGATAAGTGCGCTAACTAACAGTGAAACATTTTTTTTATATTATACCTATTGATCCAAATGAAGGCATAGAAATATTAATATTTTTATCACCGCTAAATAGGCAGTCGGCTTTTTTGGGTATTTCTGTCACGTGCCACAAATTTGAATAACAATTATATATGAAGCATAAATTAAATTAAATGTTTAATCAAATAGTACATATTTTAATCTACCGACGAAATGACCATCAGTGTCTACAAGATTTATTCTTATTATAGTAAAACAAATGTAATTTCTATCACTACGTATACTATTCAATGTAGACGAGAGGTGACATTTACTCAGTTTACTCTGTACCAGCGTCCGAAAAGGGTTTTAAAGTCGTGTCAACTTAAATCGTCTCGGCAAAAGTTTTTGTGCAAAATGGTTAAGCAGAAAAAAGTAACGTTACATATAATATTATCAGCTCACGTTGATTAAAGCACTCGCCCTCGTCTGGACCAATTTAAATATTTAATTGTAATCTGCGCATTCATTTGCGTTATTCAATAACGATACGTTTTTCTAAATTTACGATAATAATTAATTAATATTCATATTTATTATTTATGTCGGGTAAATTGTTTTGTAGACAATTAAGAATATGTATTTTTTTATTAGAAGGCGCTACAGCTTTCGTATGGTTATTAACTTGGTTAAAAGGAAAAATAAATTTGTTGAAAATTTTTTAACTTACGCTCCATAATGGAGTTGTAAGAAACCTTGTTTAAATTTTTTAATTGGTCCGTGTTTATTTTACCGTATAAAATAGTTTTTAATTAATATTTTAAACAGAATTCTCTTTTTTTCACACTTTTACAACCACCAAAATTTTAAATATGTACATATTGTTTTCGCTTCCCAATTAAGGAGTGGGTTTAATAAATGTTTAAACGTCAAGATAGCTTCATAATACAAACAGCGTTGATCCGTATCAGTTTCATAGTTCACGTGTAATTTGAATTGTTCTTTTCAATACGTGTACCATTCATGCCACCTTTCCCCTAATACTTTCTTATAAAATGTCATTGTTATTAAAAATAACCTGAAAATCTGTTGCTCTAAAATAAATGTGTTCTCAAAAGCGTCCGTCAAGAAAATTTTGGTCTTATAAGGTAATAAGGGCAATTTACAACGAGAAAATTAATTTTCCTCTGCTGTTGGCTCGGGGCGAACGATGTAATATGAGCTTAGAATGATCTCCTTTTACAATATGTTAATTATGTTGTTAGTATTTAATCCTTAAAATTAACATTGCGATGAGATTACCATTGGGTGTGGCATGTCACATTTGGCTAAAGTACAGCGGCCATTTTTAATGCACAATGCCTATTGCTATATTTTGACGTCTTAAATCACTGAATTTTGCTATGACACCGAAGCACGAATAGACCGCTGGTATACCTGCCTATTACTAGATCTTTAATCGAGTCATATTTGTTATGTAATTTTAATTTTGCACTTTGCGTAAGCCTACTTTTTAAAATAAATTGAATTAATTTATTTTTAGAGTCGTCGTCAATAATAGAACTATAGTAATCTATTCCGTCAATTAATTGCCTAATTCATTATGATACGAGGAACTTTTATTATTCCACAGTAGTTCTTTTGTACCATACAGCTGTATCAATTTACGACAACTTTGATTATTCATAATGGGAGCGCAACAAACACAAAAAAATGCAAATGATCCGTCTAAACCTCCGCCGTCTGCTATGAAGGCTGCTCAAAGTATGACCGGACTGGAAGCCGTGGAGGACGCCGGCGGTATATACAGGAAGAAGGGACATTTGAACGAGCGCGCCTTTTCTTACAGCATACGACAAGAGCACAGAAGCCAAGACTGCCAGCAAAGACTGCCCAGCCCGCAAACACGCCGAGAGTAAGCTGATCGAGTCCACCGATTACTAATGGCGCACACCGGGAAATTAAGAGTAGGCCAAATCAACTTGGCGGGAGCACAAACTGCCACCACAGAGTTGCCCCTGGTAGCACAGAGGCTGAACTTAGACGTCGTTCGGCACTGGGAGGTTGGTTCCCAGCGTTTGCGACACAGATACTATCTGAAGCCGTGTCCCGTCAGTATCTGTGTCAATCGGAAAGAAAGACGCCCCCTTCAGTTTTGGAGCCAAGGTGCGGAAATGGCTCACAAAGCTCCACCGGCTGGCGAGCACGAGCCCTATATATTGCAGCTCCAGGTGAACTACCCCTGTTTAGATTTTTTACATTTTTCTTACCAATCCAGTCAAAACGTTACGCTAGATTTCACAAAACGATTCCTTGGTGATTAATTTACGAAACCATAAAGGTATCACTACCTAAAATCACCAAATAACGTAATAATTAATCACTTAATTGATTATTTGCTTAGGTGCCCGTTTTTTTTACTCCGACTGCTCGTTTATCCCCATTATACATCCTACTAATATTATAAATGCGAAAGTTTGTATGTTTGTTTGTTTGTTACTCCTTCACGCAAAAACTGCTGAACCGATTTTCATGAAATTTGGCACACACATAGAAAGAACCGTGGATTAACATCAAGCTGCGTTAAATAAACCGTGACAGTCCCCGGTTGTGGCGGCCCAATTCGGTTGCAAAGCAGCACAACGTATTAAAATGTGTTCGTGCGAGTGATACGTCGAGCCCCCAATGATAATGGTACCCACTTATCTGCCACTGCTACTGCTCGTTAGCATTATTTTCACGCCGGTCTCGTGTAAGCTAGAGGTACCTCCCCGGTCGTGCCGGCCCAATTCGGCTGCATGCAAGCGTGCAGTGTGGCACTACCTCTTACTAAATTTGGCGTTTTATTATAAATCAAAGTCTAGTTATTAGTTTATTATCAAAAAAGGTTTTATCATAAAACAAGTTAAATATAAGTGACTGACCGTGGTTACGACACAGCTGGACTAACAACACGATTAGACCACGTACACACATATTATTCACCTGAATAAAATCTGGATCTATTCATACATTTCAGTTGCCCACTGTACGTAATTCCGTTGTGCAAACATAATATTTTGGTCTCTGATAGTTGTTAAGTTTTGAAAGGATTTTTTCCTCACTTATATGTATTACCTCTAGAGATGCTTTTCTTCTAGACAGAGTATAATTTATACAACGCTCACAGTCACCTTGTACTATGCTGGTTGACAGAAAATGTGCAGTTTTCTCATTAAGATGATTAACATAATTATACTGATAATAAAACTGACATTAAACAGTATAAATGTGGCATGGCATGCTCATTCATATTATAAAAATTATAAAGTGTAAGTAAACATCAAAAGTAGTGGCTACATGCATGCATGCAGCATCGAACAACCTTTTACAAAATTCTCTTTTTATTTCTATTGTATATCTAGATGTAGATAAAAGTTCTATTTCCTATTTTTTTTTTGCATTTATAATATTATTAGGAATCCTATCCTAATAATATTATAAATGCGAAAGTTTGTATGTTTGTTTGTTTGTTTGTTACGAATGTCAACCAATTTACACACGCTGTAATAAACAGGCCAACGGGCCACCGGCAACTCATAAACAGCACATAACGTTACGGCTTAGCTATTTGCGAGTGGAGACCTCGCACCTCAAGACGGAGTGTTGGACGGCCTCCCGATGGACTGACGAGTTGGTTAAGGTGGGAGTCGCTGGATGCACTATTAGTTTAACTATTTAAAAATTCTAATAAAATATATAAAATAGTTGACTTTACAGTGTCGAAGAAATGCAATTTCCATTCATACTCTGCCAATACGAGGACGTATTGAGATATAGGTATTGTAGCAGATTGCTCCGGCGACCCGGGGACTAGAATTTCTATTTTTGAACATTACATGTTCTAGATAACGATTCCAAATAGCATCGAATATATTGATGATGAACTGACTTTGATTATGTTTTATTCTGTTACAGTTGCACCTAAGTGGTTAGAGAATCCAAATAATTCGTCGTTGCTCCTAGGAAAATCTTCAGCGGCAATTCAACCGGCTTCGTAAAAATTAATATAAATCACATACTTCGACGATAAAGATACAAAATATACCGGTTACATGTTTATGTTTATAAATATAACATATCCATATCGTGCTTGAATCATTATTACCAACTTCTTGGCTCCTCAAAATTTTAAATAACATTGCTCGGGACAATCCCGGGGAATCCTGCCCGTCTGGCCACCCGACCAATTAATGTGCTGCGCAGTTGTCCAGACTCCAGAGTACCCCGTAGCCGAAACTCGTCTAGAATCACACACAAAAATGAGTACTTTTAACGTAGGATGAAAGGTATCGTATTTGTATCACCCATCTCCATTCATTATTACCAATTATACTATTAGGTCAAGCTTAAGATTTATAAACTTAATATTTGTGACTTAGATCTATTACATTATGTATCATGCTGACATAACCCTTATTAAATTTTATAATAACTATAAGATAAATAGCTAATACATTTTTAATGTATTGCCACATTTTTATAGTATAGAGGCAAACGCGCAGTTGGAGTTTCGTGGCAGACGACGCCCAGAAACACCAGCATTTTTTTTTATGGTATAGAAGGGTAAAGGAGCAGTCGGAGCCATTCTCATGACCACCGACGCCCATTAACATCCGCACAAAGGCTTTACAGATGCACTGCCCTCCCATCTCCTCCCACCTCCACAGGCCACCGGCTACTTACACACTGCACGAATCGCGACAGCACATCTGCCACTTTACGCCGGTCTCGTGTAAGCGAGAGGCACTTCCCCGGTCGTGCCGGCCCAGTTGATGTGTTGTTGTAATTGTTATATATATTTTTCAGCGCTGGTGTTTTAGAGACTGGATAGTCCTTAGGAATATAGAGTTGAGGAAATCACAGCATCTGTATGGGAGCGTTCAAGTATTACGTAATGCAATTGTTGAAGACATGACGCCCCTCTCCCTATGTAACGCACCGTAAGAAAAAAATGTTTTTGAATATAAATATGGATTGACTGTACATTTTATACAAAAATTTTGAAAGAGATAGTGCCACACTGCACGCTTGCATGTAGCGGAATCAGGCCGGCACGACCGGGGAGGTACCTCTCGCTTACTTCATACCAATGCGACCATGTTAGGTATTTGTTGAACGTTTTAAGTGGATTTCAAAATGTACTCGATTTGTATAGAGACTCAGATAACTGGCTCGCGTCATCGCATTCGTTTCATTCTTATATTCAGGTATGGGTAGTCTAACCTAACCTAACCCATCCAAATCAGAAGAAAGAATGTCAATTTCTATAAATTCTTCTACTGTTTCATAACATATACACACTATGTAGAGCTCAAATTTCTATAGGTAACTAACTAACTACAGACTATATTAGGTTCGAACTCAACACACCTGGTATTTTGTAGTCTTAAACATGAAAACACATTTCCTATTAATATTATAGATGCGAAAGTGTGTATGTTAGAATGCACGAGTTCCAAAAGGAAGGCGGACTAGCCGTTCGTCAATTTTGCCAATGTGCTCTGACTTTGCTTTGGCAATTATAACTCTTTTTCGCGCCAATATTTCCCGGAAATACGTCACCGACTATTGGAACAAACTTGTGTCCGAAGTCAAATCTCCTTTGGACAAAGTCTCGCTAATCTAGGTGGTACATGTAGGTATTTAATTTAATCCTTGTGATTTTTTTTTTGTTGTACGTATCAAACGTTTTAATCATAGAAAAAGTTTATCAAGTTTTAACTTTCTTTATTTTATTATTCCTGCTCTTATTTCAATTCTTTCTTCGCCTATATTGTATATTTAGATATTTAATTGATAAAGTTAATTTCCGTCCGTCCGTCGTCCCGTCCCGTCCATTAAAAAAAAGTACATGCAGAGTTCATTTATTATAATTGTATTGCGTTACATTTAATTTATTATTATAATTTGTTTTCATATTTTGATGTATTACTTAAATTCAATTTTGATGAATCTAATTAATAAATTAATTAATAGAGGGCAAAATAAGCAGTGGAAGTGTTTTAGTCCTACAAAATGACAGGAGGCTTTTCTAATAATAGCGGTGAAAATCAAACTCCCAATTTCGACTATCGCCTAATGACTTCGGCAAATTCGAGGGAAGATAATCCTCAGCAGTGGTGGTTTGCATCCGGATCGGAGCAGCAGCAATCCTCATCGCCTACGGTATGAAATGTTATTATAAAAATAAATATATATCTATACCTATATACATAATATGATTTCGTACCTGATGGTAGGTACAAAACAAATTTTACATTATAATCACGTAAACAAAAGAATACTACCTACTGCTTTTAAATAAATAATAATATAGTGCTTAAAGTAGGTTGGCCTTCATATCACAATAAAAGAAAACATCAATGGTCATTTTTCTAAACAATAAACAGCAATCCAACCCACAATTTAGATAAAAAAATGAATTTTTCAGAAAAAATTCTATGAAAAACATATAACATTCTCTCACCCTCTGAGTACGCACGAAGAATTACTCGTGTTTAATATGGTGAGTGATAATGTATTACGTTTCAAACAGATGAAATACAACATCGTATTCTAATGGTTCTTAATAGCTGGTCGTTGACTAACGTTGTGTCACTTATTAACCGATTCCTGGCCCGTGACGCGCCTAGCGCGTCATGAAGAAACCTGCGGGGAGGCCCATGACGCGACAAACGCGTCATTACAAAATCGTTGAAATATTCATTTTTATTCAATTTAAACAAAAAATCCTTATATTATATATAAAAATTAACACATTAGAGGCATTAATATCTGTGGCCACAAGATTTTTTGGAAAATTAAATTGTCAGGGGTTGGACCATATGGTATAATTGTTTAATAATCCACAATTCATACACTAAAGTATGTATATAAATCTTTTACAGTAAGTACATATAATTTTGGTTCAAAATACATAATACATAATATATATAATACTTAAATTAATTACTTTAATAATGCATGATAATGTTAGTAATAAATT
>LUGF01045476.1:40162-52384 GCA_001625245.1 Calycopis cecrops
AAAATGAGTAATAGAGTAGGTGCTACGTGTCAAAAGAGTTTCTCTATTTCCTATTTACATATTTCAGAAACAAAGCAATGCAACGCATCAATAATTAATGCATGAACTATCTCAAATTCACTACGGTAACAAATTTAACACTCGGGTTCATACCATCCAATGTGTCATTCGTTTCATACAATATGTATGCTGGCCCCAGCAAATATAAATTTGTCATCAACTTCGTATGGATAGAGCTGAATGATGAATTCGCACATACTGATTGTTCCGGTATGAGCCTCACATACACATACAGGAGCGCGCACAAATGGGCTAAACTAAGTATCCGAACGCCGTGCGGTTACTGTGTCTGATGTGGCAACACTCATGTTGTGGAACGAATTCAAACTGTTTGAATTTGGAATTAACAATTCATTGTTATGGATGTTCTACAAACGGAAATAAATTTATGTGAAATATTAAGTGTTTCTTCTATACTAATTTAAAAAGAGGAAAGATTGTTTTGTTTATTTATATTGAATAGGCTCTAAAACTACAAGACCTACTTGAACTATTCTTTCACTAATAGAAAGCTCACGAATGTTATAGGCTTTGTTTTATTACGAATAAACAAATTTTGTTATTTTCCGATTAACTTATACGATTTTTATTGTTGTTATTTTAAAAAAATGTTCGTGTTGTAAATAATGTCGCATATTTTATTCAAATAATTAAACTCGAATCTAAATCGAAAAATGTTTGATGATTGTCAAATATCTAAATATCCCGTATATTTGGATTTGTCTCAAACACGAGTTTACTTCGTACACTTGTGCGAATAATGAAATCTGGAAAATGGTGTATTTGTTAAAAAATATCTAAAATCTGATTAGAAGCTTGCAGTTGTTTATCATAAGATTCGCACCACAAGCTTGTTTTGTAGTGACTGGACGACCCGATAGAGGTTTCCTTGTCGTGTTTTGATGTAGTTTTTATTCTTATCTTGACAATTGAAAGTCATACTTCAAAAAAACCTGTTTAAAATTAGGCATTGACACAACTTATTATTTTATACATTCAAACATTTTCTCATTAAATTATGTTCAATATTCGAGAGTAGACGTAATCCACTCATCTTTTTTTTTTATACAACAATTTTAGTTTCAAAACATCACACATCAATATACAATTTAAAAAAATAAAAGCTTCATTTGTTCCTTATACACACCTAGGTATCACTGCGCTTTGACACTGTTCAATAAAATTTGTATGAATGAGGCTTTCTATAAGTCCCGTTGGCATAGAAAATTAACAATAACATTATAAACGTTTTAACATTATATTGTTAAAACCTTACAACTAAGCTCGTTAAAAATGGTGACGTTAACGCAGCAAAGATGCCGCTTGATTAAACAAATCTTGCTGCACCTCCAATCGATTGTAGCTATCGTTTGTACTCTTAGACCCACCTCTTTACTTAGCCAGTCATTTATTTGTTAACCGCCATCTTTTGGAAGCTAACAGTAAACGATTCCTTTTTCACAGCTCGAGCGTTCGCGTGCTTATCCGCGTTCGTGCCGAAGTTCCTCTACAAATTCTTCTTGAAAGACAACAGCGCAGTCATAAAGGAGTCTCCGTGTTGCTAATGATTTAATTTTATGTTTTTGTTTCAATATTTGAAATATTTTAATTATTCCATTGATGGTCCATATCCAACCGTCTTTGGAAGGTGGTGCACTGCGACATCCTACAAATTGTACGGATTCAAAAAATCTTTTCATTTCATAAAAACAAAAACTACTGGACCAAATCGATTGAAATTTGGCATAGGCATAGTACAATAACTTATCTATCGCGTTATAGACTCACCTAGTGTTAATAGTTACACTGGATTGTTTTATTTTAACTTTTTCTTTACTTTTTTTAACTTAATTTTTCGGTAAAAGATTGATTTTCGAAATAATCATGTGAAATAAAAAATTACCAGTAAGCGAGGAAAAGATTTTAATGCAGCAGTGTAATTTGTTGGCTTGGGATGAATGTACAATGATTTAAAAAGATTAAAGCATTAATTAGAACAAATTAAGACATCACGAGCATCTAGATACATAGACAAATAACTAGATAAATAAACAAATTATGTCGGGCGGACGGACTGAAGGACAGACAGACATGACGAATCTATAAGGGTTCCGTTTTTTCCATTTGGCTACGGAACCCTGAAAATGAGTGTCCCTCTTCTGACTTTTAAAATAAGAAAGTGAGAAATCTAAAAACTATATACAGTATATAATAGATTAAGAGCAACAAGGAAGCAATTATTCTAATTATTTATAATAAAAATTATATAATTAATACCACAACTTTTTTATTATTTTACTTTAAATTTAAAAATTACTTTTTGAATTTAAAATAAATAAATGAAACTCAAAAAAGATGTGTTACTTAATTAAAAGTGATAGCTGTAGACCGCGACGTTCTACACAAAATGTATCACTACGAGCTCTGGCATGTCTGCAACATCACGGAGATCACTTTGAGCAATGGTTGTAACTACATTACAATGTATATTACATGCATATTAAATTACCTTGGTACACACTTTTCCTTTTTTTTCGCCACACTACCATAACGAAGGAGAATAAGCTCAAAAGAACTTAGAAACTAGTCTAGTCAATTAAAAAAACAAACATGATATGATTGCTATATTTTATAGCAAGTTTCTGATGACCTCCCTCCGTCTACATCATCCATCCATCATCATAACTTTTACATATTTCGTAGCAAAATATTGCATTTTATAATGAGCCGTCGCTTTAAAGTCACTTAAGTAGCGGCAAAGTGGACAGCAAATGACTTGACAGCAAAAAGCAAGCGAGTGACATCATACGCTGTGATTCGTGTTTCAGTAAACATTATCGGTCGTGTCAGTAGGCAGAGCGTTCCATAGAATAATAGCCTTAACAGTGAAAGAAGATTATTGATGAATTTAGTATGGTTGATAGGAATGTTTAAGAGAAGATTAGAAACAGATCGCAAATCCTTACTCGTAATTTTGCGAAATTCAAATTTTTCCATATGGAGGAGTTCTAGGGGTTTTGAGTATAAAAGAGAAAGTTGCGGCGTAAGCGTAGGTATAGCTATTCCAGGTGAGATCAGTATTCGGTCTCACTAGAATGCGATAAAAACATTGATTTAAACAAATAAAACTTGATAATTATATATGCAGAATCATACTTGGATGGGTTAGGTTATGTTAGACTATATTTATACACAACGAGCGAGCGAAGCGAGCGAGTCCAGTGGATTGGCACAATGAAGCTAAACGTGAGCCGCCATATTGTGCCAAATAGACTATTCGTGAAATAAAGTCTTAATCACTCGGAGCAATCCCATTAACCCATCTTGATACCACAATGAGGCCATAAAGAGTGTCAACAGAGCAGCTCACACGACCAACTTAAGATGATCTCTCTTGAAGCTTTCACGAGAATATTTACCGGTCTCGAATTTGCGAGATTCACGGGTTATGTATTAAAAAGTTACCCGTCGAATTTGTGTTCTAGGTTAATTAGTTTTAAGGTAGTTTATT
Organism: Calycopis cecrops; assembly: GCA_001625245.1. Taxonomy (NCBI): domain Eukaryota; kingdom Metazoa; phylum Arthropoda; class Insecta; order Lepidoptera; family Lycaenidae; genus Calycopis; species Calycopis cecrops. The sequence goes on from LUGF01045476.1 coordinate 43,734, forward strand.
ATTTGTAAGCTGGGGAATTAATTAATCATTGTTCAACAGTATAGGCGAGTTACTTTTTTTTACATGGCAATGCAATCAAAGGAGATTCCCCTGAGGTCAAGTGTCTATCATCGATACGTCCAGACCTCCTGTCTTCTAATATATTTGTGTGGTGGTATCGGGTATTATTGGGCCTCCAAAGCGATACACGGCCGTCATTAGTCGACTTGAAAACTTTTTCATCTAGAAAAACCACCTAGAACAACATATTATTATCTCAGTATGTGAAATGTTTCAAATAAATAAGCTTCCTAAAAGGGAACTGAGCAACAGCATTGTGCAATTTGGATTTTGGACCACGTTATCACTTTTGGTGAAAAATAAATCGTTGATTCACGATGACACTCTATTTGATGATAGCAAGCTATTATCATGTTAGCTCTCCTCCTCCACCTCTCATTACTTGTCACTTGATGCTCGCACAGTCTCCGCAACTCGACGTTAGCGCCCCTTTTGCGTTTGGGACTTTTCGTCTTTTCGCACACTCTCACTTTTCTCTCTCCATTTCCAGTTTAGCTCCTACAGGAAGGCCAATCAGTTCTTGATATTGGCGCATGCGATTTCGATTCGATTATTTAAACAACACCCTTTGAGCGAAAGGGAATCCGGTTCCTATTCCGGAACCCGGCAGCGGAACCGTTTCAATAATCGTTCCCTCGTTTCTGACGAGTGTTCGACGGGGTAACCCAAAGTGGCCTGAAGACGCCGCCGAGGGGTCCGGGAAGAGTTTTCTTTTCTACAATAAAAAAACGAATATAAAATGATGTTCAGAGTAGTGGAAGAAAATCTTTTCTATTTATTTTCAAGAGTTTACTTATTACAGCATTGTACGCTATCCGTTAATAACATTTCAGTATAAATGAACCGCTGTTAGCCCTACTTTAATATTTAAAGCAGCTCGCGCGCGGCAGCTAAAAAGTGGCCGACACGGGTCATGAGCTGGAAAGAGGTTTCCTATAAGGTCAAGACATACTTATGACGCTGACAGCATCTAGTTAGGGTCACAAGCTGTCCAGGTGATTCAGAATTAGCGGCTATAATATTCATACAGTAAATGACTGGGGAATCACAGAATCTGATTATACAGATGCATGGCCTTCCTTTCTCCTTCCCCAAGTTAAATGTTTCATTCAGCCAATGGAAACTTACACTTAGAGTCATGAAACGCAACAACACAGCTGTCCCTTCACAGTGTTATCGTTTAGATCCCCAGTCGTGCCGACCGCAGCATCTGCAGTTTAGCATGACCCTACTTCTAGCTAATGCTCACTCATATAGGCTTATCACAGTAATGAGTAGGTAGGTACCTAACATTCGCGTCAAATCAAAACATAATATTATATAAAAAGAATAATATGTTAAACGTCAGTATTTTCGTCTTGGATTCAAGGTGTAGGTATAGCTATAAAGCTGTATTCCCCATTCTGGCCCGTGCAGTGATCTTGAAATCCAGTTTCAGTTTACTTTACACTAAACTTGTGGCCAATTCAAATTTCAATCAATTTCGAGAACGTAACTTTGGCGCGAACGTACTTGGTTACCTTTCTTAATGTTAGCAATGGACCTTAGATCATTTAGTATTTAAGTGATCCAAGCATTAGACTATAATATTATATTTAATATTATGATGGAATTCTACTGATATTTGTTTGAGACTTTCGCGTTTGTTATACATTTACTTTACTTTACGGGTTTAACACAATAAAATATTTATGAAGGTACTAGCGAAATCATATACCTTTACTCTACGTTTCAGCTGTGTTACACTAAGCGTGGGCACGAGCCAACTGACGCGAATGATGACATCTGCTGCGGCGAGACGACGACGAGACTGCATTATTGTTAGAAAATAATAGCGTTCTGCACTTCTTTTACACATAAAGTATAAGTGTGCTTTTCATACTCATCCATCCCCGCAATTTTCGTAACAAGGGGTTCAAAGTTTTTACTGTACAAATTAATATATAGAAATGAATAACAAAACCCGCTTACTTTATAACATACGCAGGTAAGAATATGTTAGAGAATGTCAGGGCGGCGTAGACAGCAGCCAAAGATGCTGTGCCGAGTCCTTCTTCAGCATTTATCGAGGTTTGTAGATTTGCAGCACCCTGTAAAAAAGATACTTTTGATAACGATGAGTAGGAATAAGAAAAAATATTTAATTACGTCAACTTGCAGAAGTTATTATAAAAATAAGAGAAGAATACGAATTGATTATTTTGCTTTTTTATTCAGAACATATAAAAGTCAAAAGTCAGAAATTTTAAATTTTACATTGAAAATCAATACCGTTAATCAAAACTACGAAGAAGCGGATCTACTGCGTTAGTTCTTGTAAGTAATAAAATATATATATATAACACTAAACTAGCCAGGCACTAAAAAAATATTCTCAAGGTTTGTGTAGCTGCAACAAATTCTCTTACACTGTTATAACTTTTACAATAGAGACGCCCCTCTATTGCCCTTTTAGAATCAGCCTATAGCCGCCTACTGTTCAATGTACAACCAACTAAGTGAGAATTCATAATAAGACAGTACGCAGCCATGAAAAAATATGAGGTGTAAAATCGTGTGTACAGTGACAGGTCAAACGTAACAACAGCGTAACTGTAAAAATGTGTGCTCGGGCGAGGCCATTAGAAGTTGTCATTGAAATTCTAAATTCAAATTCAATTTAAGTGAAACTTTTTTGTATTTAAAAAATAAATATCTTATGACTTGTTGTGTCATTGTAGCTACGGTAATGAATTTGTGTATTAAATTAATAATTAGGTTCTACTTCAGTTGAGTGGTCTAAAGCACACACTTTTTTTAAATATTGTTTTGTTTTCTTTCTTTCTATTACGATTATCTATAAAATGTAAATTTCATTTATATGTGATATCCTTATCCCAATATAAATAAAATTTACTTTAAAATTCTTAATTATATCTATAATTATATCACATCAGCATATCCCTAGCTTAGATATAGTTATAACTAAATACAAATTTTGCAATTTTTTTTTTCAAAAAGTAATTGTGGGTGTACATATTTTCTTCCCTTTTTTACTTGGCACATTACTTGCATTGGTTATGTTGGTATTATAGTTACAGATAAAAAAACATGTACCTTCCCACTTCGGTCTCTCCACGTTTGGCTGGCGTACAGCGTTGGCAGCATTCTGGTTGTATCGCACTGACTGGTACAAAGGATATAATACGTCATTGACAATGTATCCATGGCTGGAATGATAGAAGTTTGTTGTTAAATGTGAGTGTGGATATCATTTACTTTAAAGACAATATAGATGACGCTATTAGTTTTATCATTGTTTTTATATTTATTGTTGTCACAATAAAATATTCAGCGCCCGATCTATAGGGCAGGCTTGGGGGGGCTACAGCCCCGGGCCCCGCGAGTCAAGGGGGCCCCATGTGTCGTTGCGACATATCATAAAAAAAAATAAAATTTAAAGCTCCTCAAAAATGTACCAACCTTACACAGTTGAATATTTGTAATATCAGAGATAAAGGTTAAAAAATAATAATAGTAGGTTTGTACCCATAAAAAATATCTCTAGAATTCAGCCTTGATCACCACCGGCTAATCGGATCCTGCATCCATCTCTGTTGTGTGCATCTTTGTTCCTTTCAACACGTTTCCGGTTTTGCTAATCATCGCCGTGACTATATTACTTGGATATTATTATAGGCGATCAACTTATCGATATAGGTGGCATCATTGTGGCAGATATTATCTAATGTGTTTTTAATTGTTAAATCATGTAGCATAAATAACTTAGAAATACTGATGTGCATCACCATTTCGAATTAGATAGGTATTTGTGAATGATCAAGCAATGTTACTTAATTGCGTTGCCTATTTAATATGGTCAACAACATAAAAATTAAATTAGAAACACACAAAAATAAGTAGCATTTATGTTTATTCTTTACATATAATTGAGTATTTTTACATACCCTCATAATATAACTAAGAAGATTCAAAATATAATAAGAAAAATCGTCGTCCTAGCCATAACTTTTAATCATAAAAAATAGCAATATATAAAAGTATTTTTAACTTAGAAGACATTACATTTATTATTATTATGGAAATAAATTATAGATGTTGAATAAGATTTAGATTAAGTATGAATGTACCCATTAGACACTTGCACGCCTGAAGGCGTAATAAAAATCTTAAATATATAAAACTTCTTTAATTTATAAAATATATTTCCGTTGTCTAGTACCTGTAACATAAGTCCTTACGGTACTTAGCACGGGGGGTAGAATAACGTAGTGTGTAAACTCCACTGCTATGTGTTAAAAAAACTTCCCTTTAGTTTTGGAAAATTACCCTACTTTTCTAGTGACAACACCGTACCACTAGTAAATTGTGAAATTAATATTCGTATTTTCTTAACAATACTTACGTAAATTTAAAAACTAACCGGTGAAATAAGATCTTCTATTTGTTATCAGATTTTCCTGCATGGTTATGACACGCTGCAGTGTCGCGATTGAAACCGCGGCGCCCCAGCTATTGTTATTAAAATTAAAATAAAATTTTTATTTATTTCAATAATCACACAATACGTTACATAAGAATACACAGAGATAGGAAACCACCTAGTAAGTATGGAGACATACTTGTGGCAGCTGGTCCCAGTTGGGGGGGGGGGGGGCAGATGCGCCCGAAGGCGTATACCGGAATGAGAAAATCTTACATTGTCAAGGAAAGACAAAATTCAAAATTCGTTCTATTGTCCGAATTCCAAACAGATATGTTTTAAAAAAAAAAAATCATATCCATTGTGTAGGTTTCATTGCTCGTTCGTTCAAATAGTTTCTATAATATAAAAAATTATTTATATTCCTATTCATTTTGATGCAATTCTGGACGGGGCTCCATACATTAATGGGCATTCTCCTTTGGATAAATACATATTTTTGTCTTGAGCTTATGGTACACAATGGGATATTTTTTTTCAAAAATCGTCAAATATAATCCGCTTGAAATCTATAAGACATGGTGACCACTCATTATTGGGTATATGTAACTCTGTGAATGCACAACGATAGCGCGATTTAAAAGACTAACAACGCCATCTATTGTCAGCATTTAGAACTAAAAATAATTGTATAATAAAATTTGTTCGTCTTAATTTTTTCGATGGGACGTCAGTCCGACAGTCTATGCGGTCGCAGAGAAATCAGGCGCAGAATCGACGGTTTAACATATTTACATTACAATAGATAAACAAGTCATCCAGCAGTATTGGCGGTTTGTCTCGACACTATAAAAATGCAATATATCGTTATTCGTAAAACCACAATTCTAAAATGATCTATCATTATTTCTTGAGGTTCTTTCTCAGAAAGATAGAACAATACTTCTTGCTATTCTAACGACATTCAGGGTAGGAAAATTATCGACCCGCGAGCTATGAATTATCATCAATCCAGAAACAGATCTCCATGACCAAGGTTCTTCTCTTCTAGTCGTCATATCTTACAGTGCTTCAGAAAAATGTACCCATTAAGAATCAAGATCGTTAGCTGCCGCTTCAGTGGCGAGTTAAGCAGCAGCAACCTGTCATGCGCGAAGTAATGCAGATTTCTTTAATTTGACAACAGCTTGTAACCTTGATCACTCAATCACATTGATTGTATATAAATGTTAGAACTCACAAAACATATCTCTCTCTCTCTCTCTGAACTCTCAATAATCCCTACTAATATTATAAATGCGAATGTAAGTTTGTTTGTTACCCTTTCACGCGAAAACTGCTCAACCGATCATCATGAAATTTTGTACACATGTTCTTGGAGGTATTAGAAGTAACATAGGATAGCTTTTATCCCGAAAAAATGTTCCTGAGGGATGCCATGGAATGATTTTCCACGATATCGAAATTTACGCGGGCGAAGCCGCGGGGCGCAGCTAGTATAATAATATATTTATTTGTGATATAACCACAAAACCAGATACGAAAATATATGTTTTTTTTATGATATAGGAGGGCAAACGAGCAGCCGGAGCGTTTCCTAAGAGTCGTAAATAATGAAATTGGGGCAGCTAGATGTGGTCTTACTAAAGTATCCATTTTTAATAAGGACTAAACATGCATTAAAATACAATAAAGGTTACAGAGAGGGAATGATAACAAATATTTTTTTTATAATCTACCTAAGAGGGAAACAAGCAGTCGGAGACATTTTCGTTACTACCGACGAACATAGACATCCGCGTACAGTTAGTAGTAGCCCTCCTTCTTCCTCAAAATCTCCATCGGCCAGGTTCTATACACACCGCACAAAACACGACACCACAGCCGTCACGTTACGCCGGTCCTGCGTAAGCAAGAGGTACCTCCCCGGTCGTGTCAGTGCGGATAAAAAACATTCCTTTATTTATTTACTGCATAATGTTTAATGATAACAAAGAACCTGACACAATATTTATTAACAGGTGACACAAGAGTTAGTGCCACACTGCATACAATATACATAAAATAAAACTAAAAAAAAAATGTTATAGGGGGGCAAACGAGCAGTCGGAGCCCTTTTCTTAGATATTGTTGCTTTAGTAAAAATTGCCCAAAACAGAATTGATTCACCGATACTATTAACTAAAATATATTTAAGTCTCTTTTAGATCCGTAAGAATTACAAACCGTTTATATATACCCCAAGTTGTACTAATTATAAAAAGTGGAGTGCCCCGGATCTGGTAGCAACAGGACACTCCAGCGACTGGTCGGCCTTTATGGACCGGTCTTCTAGACAGAAGGGGATCATTTCGGCTATTAAAATAACCCCAGAGTAATAATGTATAAGTTAAGCCGTTTCATGTGAAAGCTGTCTTAACAGCTCATACATTACTACTTAAACGGCGCGGTGACCGTGCCGTAACCGTACGCATGTGAAAAGGCCCTTACTCTAATTTAGATACTAAATAAGTATCTTCAGGGCTTCCGTCGGACTGCGCTGACTTTAGATATATTATTCTACCAGTGTACACGTGATTGTGCATTTATTATAATCAGTTTAAACTGCGCAACGATTAATACTAACAAGTAAATGGATGAGTCACGCTTGAAATGTTTTTACGATCTACGTTTGAAATTAATTTAAAATTACATTATATTGCGGCACGTTGTTGGTAAATAGTTCTGAATTATAGCCGTACGCTGATGAACCTAGTCAGGTGCATTTATTCAAGCGGGTCAAACGAGACGTCAAGCGAGGAGATTTTACTTTTGTTTGATTTATAGAAGTAGGTATGCTTAATTATAGCTGAGGCCTCCTCAATCTCGTCTGATTCCATCGACTCAGTTTCGGCATAGTTTAGTTGATGTCCTTCTTAATGACAACTTCTTCGTTATATTCATTGCTGGTCGCGTCTCTTATAACAACACATATGCACAATTTCGGGGCAGCGCATCTGTATAGCCTCTATGCAGATGTCTATAGGCGTCGGTAGTCATGAAAATGGCTCCGAATGTTTGTTTGCACCCCTATACCATAAAAAAACAGGTTTCCCAGTCCTGATGGCAATGTCTACATGCATTTCCACGCGAAACAAAAAAAAGAAACTTAGTAATAATGTTCCACATTGGAAACCTATAATGGGAGGAAAGGAGAGGAAGAGGAAGGCCAAGAAGGGCATATATCGGTCAACTGAAGAAGGCGAATGTCGTAATGTATGAGAAGCTAAAGAGAACAGCAGAGGACAGTGCTATGGAAGAAACTCCACCGACAAGAGCGCTGCTCATAAGTCAAAGAAAGAATTATTGGAGCTATCCTGAAACGCAAACTTGATAAGGAAAAGCACCTTTTACTTACACACCTGTACATTTTTTTTTGTAATACAAATCGAAAAAATATCGGTTTTGGAAATTAGAATAGAATATAATATCATTTAATTTATTTAGGACTTTAGTAAGTACACTGTTATACATTTTATCATTTAAAAACAATCCTAAACTGCAAACAAAAAAATGAGAATTATTTATCAAAAAGTTTTCTATCTTCCTCCCGTTATGCAGTAAACAATAACGGCTTTCCATATTTCACAAAATGTCCTCCTATTGTATTTTTTTGTGATGAGATCGCTCAAAGTTAACACGATATCGACCATAAAGTTTCACGCTACGTGACAGAGAACAGGTATCCCGAAACCTGTTTAGTGTGAGCGTGTAGTTAAGTAAACTGTATAGTGTATACACACTCACTAAGATGTTAAACGTCTGTTAACAGTTGCATCCTCTTGCAACGATGAATGAATACTTGACTGGCTGGAAAAGTTTAAACAAGAAACGTATTAAAAAGTTAATGCAATCCATACACATTCGAATTTTAAAGTGATGGAAATAAAAATAGGGGAATAATAAAACGAGCGACTAAAAAATAACTTAGCGACTGATGATGAGATACTGTATTAATAACTTGAGCGGTAAAAAAATAAGTGAGCGAAAAATAAACTAAACTAACGACGAATATTGGCCAATAATAAATTTCAAAACGAGCTTACAAAACGTGAGCTGCGATTAATCTACCTGAGCGACGAAATTACTAAGTGAGCGACTAAAATACTAAGTGAGCGACTAGAAATAC
>LUGF01045477.1:620-12087 GCA_001625245.1 Calycopis cecrops
CCCCGCTCAACCCCCTCGATATCTCAACTTTTACAGCGCCCCCTTATCGCTATCCCCCTCGATCGACGTTCCGTAGTTTGATTGTTATCAAATTCCGACAGTGAAACTTTCTTATATCTCTTTCTCACATTTCCGAGTTTATTAGTGGACATGTGAAACTAATATTACAACTTATTTAGGACTGTGTTTATATCATACTATCATAACCATCATGATCATTCTTTTTATAGTATAAAAGAGGCTGTCTGTCTGTCAACGCTTTTATCGACTACGAATGTATAAACAGCCCTACTATTTATTATAATTAATAATTATTATTCAATGTACAACACGCTTTGACCTCCTCCCCTCTACTAATCTATTTAATAATATATATTTACATATAAAATATATTAAAATAACTAAACATATTTAATTCAATTTATATAATAATATATTCATTGTGTGCCTTGTTGGCGATCCATAATTAATAAATAAATGAATAATTTCAATAAGCCCTCCGCAAATCACAAACAACTCGCGACATAAAAGCTGTCAGTTGTCAGTTTGCAGCGGTGAGCGAAAGATCCCAACGAAGGAGGTACCTCTCGCTTACACGAAACTAGCGTAAAGTGGCAGCTTTGCTGTGGCGTTTCGTGCTGTGTATTAGTAGCCGGTGGCCCATGAAGGGAGATGGAGGAAGGAGGTTAACGCATACGTATAACCTCTAAGCGAAAATTGCTCCCATTGCTTGTGTATTCTATTATACTATAAAAAAGCTTTCCATCAAATATTTCTCATAATATTCTAATCAAATTCGCCAGCCAGTATTGGCTTCTACCACGGGCTATCTGCGATTAAAATATAGAGATCAAACCAGTGGTTATAATGCCGCTGTCGATCCTTGCGACACAGGAGCAGATTAGATGGCAATGAGTGTTGGAGTCAGCACGTTAAGCGTTCCCATTAAGATCAGTTAGCCTATTACAAACTTCACTGCCAAATAAGCTACAGTTTTCATTTTCACATGTGTAATTATATAGCATTTATGTGGTTGTTAAAGGAGTAGCTGTTAGATAGCTACTCCAAATTTTAATAGTAACCTCTAAACCCGCCCTTGTGTAGTGTGTACTAAGCGCCCCTATTATCGCCGTATCGGCTGCGTGTTTATTGTTTGAAAGCCTATACAGCGCCTCAAGCAACCGTATTGGATTTCCATTCAGAGGGAATGGGAAAAGTGATAACGGTTTTATTTTCCTCGCTCTCAATAGATTACTTTCTCATCATCATCATTGCGCGCGTAAAGACGTTGCTATTTCTACCATCGTCAAAAGTATGGCAGTGTTTCAAGAGCGTGTGTTTTTTATGTAGTACTAGATGCGCTTCGTGATTTCACCCGCATACGTTTCGATCTCATGGAAATATCCAGATGAAAAATAGATGTAGGCAGATTTTCAGATCTACCCAATAGGCACACAAAATTTCATTAGAATCGGTCGAGCTATATCGAAGTATTATGGTAACTAAGATTGTGACGCGAGATATTTATATTTAAAACTAGCTGCGCTCCGCGGTTTCATCTGCGTAATTTTTACTCCCGTGGAAATATTGAGTTTTTGATATTTATATATATAAAATATTGACCGTTTTCCCAGAGGGCTACAATATGGGGTTCTTCAAGAGGTGAGTCAATAGGTTCCTAAAGGGTCGGCAATGCGCATGTGATGCCCCTGGTGTTGCAAGCGTCCATAGGCTACGGTAACCACGTACCATCAGGTGGGCCGTATGCTTTTTTTGCCATCCACTTTTTTTACCATCGTGGTATAAAAAAAAAAAATTGAGATGAAAAATAGATGTAGGCCGAGTCGGTCGGTGGAGTATGGTATCTAACATTGTGACACAAGAGTGTCATGTATAGAGAGATTAATGATGAAAAATGGGGCAAACAAGCAGTTGAACCCTTTTGATGACTACCAACGCTCATGGACATTGCTCTCTTTTCCTTCTCCTCTCCATTGGGACACCGCCTACACGTAAACCAAAATGCTACAGCGTAGCCTTCACTTTACGGCGGTAGCGTGTAAACAAGCGATACCTTCCCCGTCGTGCCGGTTCAGTTCCAATGTAATGCAGCAATGTATTACCTCTTACTAAATTCATGTAAATTTGATTTCTATTCTCCTTGTATATCTGAACGGCTTGACGCATTTTATCGTATGAGATATCGTTCTATTGGTCTTGATAGGTTTATAAATTTTGGGAGTATTGGGTGCACGTAAATACATTTTAGTAAAAAAAGTTAATATTCTCTAAACACCTAAAATATAATAATATTAAATTATTTATTTTCTCTTAACATATTATAAAAGATAAAATATTTTTTTAATTATGGTAAGATTTACTTAAAATGTATAATAAACTTATCACAATAGAAGATTCAGGCTCATACTAGGCCATAGACCTGTGCTACAACATATTCAGGCTCTTATAGCTTAACATGTCCGTACTATCATTGTTCTAGATAATGTGTTACAGATCCCCAGGCTCTCACCCTCTTATACCTTGACATAAAAGTCTGTACTTTGTTCTAGGTAATGTGTTCGTGATAGCAGCTATCGCCATCGAAAGGAACCTCCAGAATGTCGCCAACTACTTAGTGGCGTCGCTGGCGGTCGCTGACCTCATGGTGGCCTGCCTCGTGATGCCCCTCGGGGCGGTGTATGAGGTGAGCTTATTATTTATGTATTAAAAAGGTCGCCGGAACGTTAGTACGTTGAGAACACGAGGTATGTTCAAAATGTAAGGTGACTTTTCAAATTTACGGGCATATTTTTTCATCGATTTTTTGTTTTTGTGCTGTCACTTTTTTAAAGTATAATCGGGCAGTTGGAGTCATTTTCAAGACTACCAACGCCCATTGACATTCGCATAGGGGTATAACAGATGCGTTATCCCCCTTCCTTCTCCCATCATAGGCCACCGGTTACTTACATATAGCACGAAACGCAACAGCGCATCTGTTACTTTACGCCGGTTTTGTGTAAGCGTCTCCCTGGTCGTGCCGGCCCAATTCGGCTTCATGTATGCGTGCATTGTGGCACTACCTCTTACATGTTCGGAATGTAAGGTGAATTTTGCAATTCACGAGCATATAATTTCTATTATTTAATCCATTTTTTGTCGTTCTGTTACTGCATGTGTTCCGAACATTCACAGTTTCAAATAAAAAGATTATTTTGTCTGTTTCTGGCATCTAAAAGTTAGACGTGATTTTTCGGACTCTGCGATTTTACATATTTGTAAAATTGTAGTATCAACATCAAATTTTGTGCGAAAAATAGAATCAAGTCTAAACACATATGTTAAGTGATTTTAAGAATGGAAAAAGCGTTAGAATACACTTGGTATTGTATTTGAGGAGTATTACTTAGAATGGAGCAATATGAGGACGAGCTACTACTATGATACGAGGTGATCATCGTAAATGCACCCCTTTTTAGTATCTTGAATCATAAAAAGTGTTTCCTAAGTATTGGTGTCAAGCAAGCAATCGAAGCAACAATTATTACATTAATAAATGATGACAAAAATCTCATCCTTATTTTATAGAATAGTTGCTGTAAGATTTTTTTTATAATTAATATTTCCACATTCAGGCGATCACTAGTTCAAAAACCAGGGTAGCTTATTTTTGACAGCGTTTACGATAACTTCTCACAAGCTGGTCCCAGTGGTATCACCCGTGTGTTTTGATTTCATACCAATATCGGAATAAATAAATTAAATACATTTCACGATATTCCCGTATCTACTTAATACACACGAAAAATTTTGATGACAATAGGCTTTTTGCCGAAACTGTAGTGCTATTTCCTAAAACGCTGTGATTTTCAAATCCGGATCTAGTCCTCACGGCAGTCACTGTCATCTTCCAATGAGTAATATTTTTAAAACGTACAAAGAAGTATCTGACTATCTGAGTCTTAATATTTAGATGGGCGCTTCAAGCCCAGGGTCCTCTTATTGTACTTATAATAAACTAACCCCGTGGTTTTACCCGCGTAAATTTCGATTCCGTGGAAAATAAAAAATAATCCCATGGCATCACATAAGAATTGTTCGGGATAAAAACTATCCAATATGTTAATCCAAGTATCTCTCTATGTGTGTGTGCCAAATTTAATGAAAATCGGTTGAGCAGTTTTTGTGTGAAGGAGTAACAAACAAACAAACATACAAACTTTCACATTTATAATATTAGTAGGATCCATCTGCTGAGCGAAAAAGTGCCACATAATAAAAGTGACTGGCAACAGCTACCATTAAAGCAACAAGAAACAGTGGCAAAGTAATAACCTAAGTCTGGCCATTAAGTTTTACAAAGTTGGTAATTATTTCAATAGACCGTTCACGCTTTTACAAGGCGATTCTATTTACAAATGAGGCCGGCAGACTACAATTTAGAAGTCATTGAAATGGCTGTGAAATTACACTTTTGAGAAATGAATATTTAAGTTTCATGCTCACTCACATTTGTCTTGGTATTCGAACCACATTCTATCCCACTTTATTTACATAAATGTAAATGTAAATTTGTTTGTTACGCTTTTACGCCAAAACTACTCAACCAATCGTCATAAAACTTTGTAAATATATTCTTGAAATGACATACGATACTTTTTTTAGAATTGTTTTTTCAGAACGGTCAAAAAAATGTGGCAGATATTGGAACGCTAATGCAGTTCTATTTGAATATAATGTACATTGATATTTATTGAAGCGCTTCAACGCGAGCAAAGCCGCTGAGAAAAGCTAGTACCCCATATATAGCCTCTAGAATCAGCTGAGTATTTCCTTGTTGTGTCGTTTATCACTCAAAAAAGAGGGCCTTTTTTATAGTACAAGGAGGCAAACGAGCAATTGGAGCCGTTTTCATGACTTCCGACACCCATAGACATCCGTATAAAAGCTATACAGATGCGCTGCCCTCACTTCTCCCTCCTGTTGCATATACCCATGCTAAGTGAAAGTAGGATTAGTCTGAGTTGCCTGCTGATGCCTAAGTTCAGCTACATACATGCATGCATGCCGTGTGGCACTACACCGTACTACTCCGTGCATAATGATCCTCAAAGCTTAGAGTGACCACAGATTACACTTACGCAGATAAAAGTTTCCAGCAGTCCCGGTCCTTTGCGGCTTCCATCGTGAAACAAGACGGGCAATCCAATATTGTGGACTTGATCTGATCATCGAAATGATCTACGATCTCTTCCTCTCTTACTTACCTCTCTTGTCTACAGTGACTATACATTTTTCCGAGTTATCGCCTGTCAGTCTTGAAATCTGTCTAAAGAGTTGGAAAGAGAAACTAATACCTAATATAAAATTCAAATTTAGAAAATCCAATTAAGCACTCAATGATGCTATTTTCATATGCGCAAAATTAATCACGGTCAAGTTGTAAGTATGCAAACTAGTTGACCTACTTATTTAAACCTGTTTGTTTATTAAAAAAAAATAATTTTGTTTCTTTTATTTATTTGTAAAGTATTCTGTCTCTTCTCTATATAATATTAAGTCAAAATTTAGAAAATCCAATTATGCACTGCTCCTAATGCCGTTCTTCTCATTTGCGCCAAATGAATCACGGTCAAATTAGGTGACCTCTTTTTATTTAATTTATGTTTATGTTATTTCGTTTATTATACAATATTATTATACTAGATGTAAAGAGATGATACAGATCCTCCTATTTTTCGCATTCTACCTCGTCGGTCATACTTTATTTGAGTTAACAACTTAGAAACAATTTAAAGCATAGATAAAATATGAGACTACTGATATTTTTCATACCACACACCTTAATTAAATCGTGCATTTTTTTACGCAGGGGAATACATTTAGCTATGATATTTTGGAACCTTGGTAACCTTTCTAGACTTATATCGGACTCAACACTGCAACAGTGCAATATAGACTAAGCCCTGCCTTCAGCCACTAACCTATTGGGGATCACCACGACAAAGCAGCATCTTCGGCAGAATTTAATCGTGCCTAAATTAACCGTATGAAACAGCAATAAATTATTAATCTAACAAAGAACAAACGAAACGCTTTACGGCGCTTTTTCTTTTTTTCTACTTCATATGAGGGCAAATGAGCAATTGGAGACGTTTTCATAACTACGGACGCCCATAGACATCCGCATAGACGTTATACAGATGCCTTGCTCTCCTCCCTTCATGGGCCACCGGCTACTCACACGGCAAAAGCGCCAGCGCAGCCGTCACTTCACTCTGGTTTCGTTTAGGCGAGAGGCACCTTCCTAGTCGTGCCAACCCAATTCGGCTACATGCATGAACGCAACATGTACTTCTTACTAATTCATATATTATGTCACTTACGTCTTTTGCCTTCCTTGCAATTGAGCCTTATCAGCCAGTCGCGTGTCAGCAAACAATATTTTATCAAATGATATTTTGGGCTAAATATAAACTCAAAACCCAGACACCAATTATTCTTTCCCAAGTTTGAATACAGGATAATGTCAGGGCAAACTTGTCAAATGTGACAGCAATATCTACCGTGTGTCGGCTTGATGGAAAAGCTCGCGTGTTAGCGGAGATATCGCAATCACGCAAGGTTACCCATAAAAGAAAAAAAATATTTTTTACGCGATATTTAGGTATATCTCTTTATATATAAAATTCTCGTTTAATGTTAGTTACAATACTCCTCCAAAACGGCTTAATTAGTTCTTATGATATTTATTGTGGATATTGGGTAGGATAGGATATTTATATCTGCTAAACTAATCACCATCCAAATTCCATATGCGCTGATAGTTCTTACCTGTGTTGGGGACATGTGCAGAGAAAATTTTAGCTTTTATAAAATGACGAAAGTCTCGCGCTCGCTTACTCATTCTCTATTATGGTCACCGCACACATATTAACTCGTAAACGGGGACGTAACCGTATCGCTTTCGCAGTATGGAGTTTCATACAAAAAGTACTGAACCTCTTGAGGTGGTACGATTACGATCCCTTTCCGAGTTGCTATATGTGTGGTGACCTTTATTCTACGTATAAAACCTCTAATGATATTAACACAATTACAACATGACAAAGTGTCAACGATATCAGTACTCCCAAGTGATTAATAGTTCACGCAGTTGATGGAATAATTAGTTGTAGACATTGTATAATCGAGTTAATAGACATGTTTGGACAGCTGTGGCATTTGTAGTCGATTGGCTTATATATCTATGTGATTTAGTAAGCGGTAGTGCCGTGGCATTGCTGTCTGTCATCAAACGGCTCCGACTGCTCCTTTGTCATTTTATACTAGGAAAAAAAACTATAATAAGTGCCTATGTTCAACCACAGCTCAGGAGGTGCCAAGCTTGAGTCCCATATCGGAACAAAAAGTGGTATAGTGGTAGTATGAATCAAAAGTCTATAATCAGGAAATTTGCGTTACATCTCCGTATTACTGATAACACAGTACGTTCTAACGTATGTACGTATGTAGAAAAAAAAGGAGGGCAACGCATCTGAAAACTCTATGCGGATGTCTATGGGCGTCGTTAGTCATGAAAATGGCTGCAACCGCTTGTTTACCCCGTAAAAAAACTTACCATAAAATAAGTACAATGATTTGTTATTTGTCATTCACAGGTCAGCCAGGGCTGGATATTGGGGTCTGAACTCTGTGATATGTGGACTTCGAGCGACGTGCTCTGCAGTTCCGCTTCCATTCTTCACCTGGTCGCCATTGCCACCGACAGGTTGGTATCTCATTTGTGACTATTTTTTATACTATAACCAAGTATCCGTAGTTTCACCCGCGTACGTTTCGATCCCGTAGAAATATCGAGATGAAAAATAGATGTTACACCCGATATGCACACAAAATTTCATGAGAATCGAAACCCGTATCGGAGGAGTATGGTAACTAACATTGTGACACGAGAATCTTATATAATATTAGCTGGGCCTCGCGGTTTCACCCGCGTAAATTTCGAAAATAGAGAATCATCCCATGGCATCTCATAGGAACATTTTTTCGAGATAAAAACTATCCTGTGTTATTCCAAGTTAACCTCTATGTGTGTGCCCATGAAAATCGGTTCATCTTTTTGTGCGTGAAGTAACAAACAAACAAACATACAAATTTCACATTTATAATATTAGTAGGAAGTAGGATATCGAGATAATATTACTATGCAGATTTTTTGATTGCTTGCAGATTTCTTTCCTCTACAATGCCATAGTCCACCTACAGCTCTGAAACGCCAGTAAACACATGGCTATTACTTTGCTGTAATACAATTAGTGAGCAGGATGATGACCTGAATGGAACCGATACACGCTTATTCCAGCCCAATTCGGCTGCAAATTACAATCCACGATGGACCAATGAATAATCTACAGTTTATGTATAAGACATACACAAGTTGTACCTACGGATAATTTATCTATAGTAATTATAATAATTCTAGCTGCATCCCGCGGTTTCACCCGCGTAAATTTCAATATCGTGGAAAATCATCCCATGGCATCCCATAGGAATATTTTTTTCGAGATAAAAACTATCCTATGTGTTAATCTATTTTACCCTCTATTTGTGCGCCAAAATTCAATCGGTTTAGCAGTTTTTGCGTGAAGGAGTAACAAACAAACAAACAAACAGACAAATTTTCACAATTATAATATAAATAATAAATAATATATATCCACATATTATTATCTTTTTATTATCAAATCTAATCAAAATAATCATATTGAGAGAAAGAAAGAAAGAAAAAAAGAAAGATATAACAAAATTAAAACAATTTAAAAACAATATAAAACAATTTCACATTTATTAAACATAACATTAATTTGGTGTAATCAATACAGGTAACCACTCGGCATTTGTCATATCATTATGACAAGTACATACATATGACGCAGATTTTCAGTGACTCCTCATTAATATTGTCAGTCGCTTGGGGAGACGCCGACAATGTTCCCTCAATATTGTGTATTTGTATTGAATATACCCCAAAACTATCGGACCGTTTTTAATCATTCTTTCCCTTATAGAAAGCTACATTTTCGGGATGTAATATAGGCAATATTATATTACTATTGAACAATTTTTATTTTGTGCCCAACGAAGTGGGCTACACCAACTAATCGATTCCTGCTTTTTAACCGACTGCCAAGGAAGGAATTGTTTACAGTAGAGGCAGTGCCACGCTGCATGCATGTATGTAGCCGAATTGGGTCGGCACGGGGGAGGTACCTCTAGCTTCCAGGACACGGGCGCAAGGTGACAGCGTTTCGTGCGGTGTGTAATTAATCGATGACCCATGGACGTGGACGGAGGAACGAGGATAATGCGTCTATATAAACACTATACGAATCTCTATGGCCCACGGTAGTCATAAAAATGGCTCCGACTACCCTATATAAAAAAAATATATACCATTCTATGTAAAAAAAACCAAGGCGATAGATTTTGTTGACAAGTGCGACGATTAGTAAAACAGTAGGTACATATGCTATTCACTTAAATATGTGGAGGTAGATGAAATTTTTGACGTTCAAAAAGCAATTTTTTTAAATTGATTAATTTATTTGATATGACTTGTTCAAAGCAGGTCTTGTTATGTACTTACATATTCCAAGCCATTATGAGTCACAATTTGGTCTTCCAAAGACAAACATCAATATACACCATCAAATCTAAATCTTACAAAATTCAACACGTTTTACAATACAATCCTCACGAATTCAAAACAATAGAAAAAAGTTATACTGGTTGAAATCCTCGAATGAAGCGTCCATATCATTATTTTCCGCCATTAAAACTTACAATTTTGCTCATTGTTATTGTGGAGTTATGATAATAATATTGTGTAATATATGAATGGATTATGACAAATATTTTTTGATCGCTTGTTTTCTCTTGCATTGTGTTAATTTGTATCAAATAAACTACTGATATTAAAAAAATATTTCATTATTTCTCTCTTGGTATATTTTATACGATACTATCTTCCGCCCGCAATTTCGCCTGCGGCTCATTTGTGAACTAAAACCATATTCAAATCCCCTTGAATACACACAAAAAATTTCGTCATAATCAGCCCAATCGTTTACTGAACTGAACTTGAACTTAAACGACAGCACAGCTGTCACTTTACGCCGGTCTCGTGTATGATATTTATTTTTTAAATACAAAAAAGTTTCACTTAAAATTTAAATTTGAATGACAACTTCCATTGGCCATTCACACATTTTGTAACGCTCTCAGCAGCTACTCCCTTAGTCAAGCGCGTATAGAAGTTTTACTTCAAAAACCTCGATTAGATGAGTTAGAGAATATTAAAATATATAGAATTGAATTGTATCACCACTTGAAAGGCTCTCGGTTTAATCTCGATGTATGGGTTCCCCTTGTTCTCCAAAAACGAAATTACTTTCCAAACAACCCTAAAGTTTGTAAAGTTAAAATGTACCTGATTTTAATTAAAAAACAATAAAACCCATGTTCGTTTTAATTTACGGAAAATTATTGTAGTGTACATGCTCATCCCCTCCGAAGATGCTGCCACCTCGTACCTACCGTACCTCTGAATCAGCAGACGGTTGCATGGATTAGGACGACTGGTGGGCCCGATTTTGGAGTACTGGGACCAAGGGTCAGAATGGAAATTGAAATTCATTGCTCTGTTCCGATGACATAGTAGGGACTGTTCGGAGGCAGCCGGACAGTCTCCAAGAAGGAGAAGTCTGGTCTTTTCTCTGACCTGTCGCTGGAGGGTTCCTGTTGCTAGTAGATCCGGGGCCCTCCAATTATACCGGCTGAAGGCACCCACAAGAGCTTAGTCGGTATTGTACCATAAGTGTGGACTTCGACAGAGGTCAATTGCCACCCAGGCTCCTAGGTATCATACTAAAAGTACCCTGCGTTTATAAACAGGTAAAAAAGCAGTTTACACACACATGCAAAGTTTATCACACACGCTTGCTATCCCACACAACTCATCTACGCAAATATAATCTAATTCAAGGAATACAAACAGGTAAATTTGATCCATAAACAATTTGCAGATTTGCGATATTGCAAAAGGTTTTACACATACAGATTTTGTAAATAAAGTGAAAAACACATGAGCGAAACAACCAGAATAACCGCTTTTTATGGAGGCTAATAAAAGAATATTACCGTACATGCGCTGAACATTAACGTGAGTGATAGACAGATAGACAATCATTTATTAAACCGTTTTCAGTTCCCCGCGTAGGGCTGAACACGGACTCGGCGAGAATTTATCTTGCAAACAACCTATGTTAAAATTTACCTCGTATTTTAAAACGTATCACGTTTCTAATTTATTTTCGGCGATATATTAGCTTTAGTTATGCAAAGGAGACGCATTTGTACTATGGTGAATGGTTCTAATTTTTATTTATAAATGTGTAAAGATTAT
>LUGF01045480.1:0-16758 GCA_001625245.1 Calycopis cecrops
AGATTTTATTATTATCATTATACCTCCGTAACCGGTAGAATACATCAAGCCGTCGCGCGTCGGTCCTACGCTTGGTTTCTCTCCAGCCGAGACGATCGTCACGTTGGGGCAGGCATGAGGTCGTGTAGTAGGATGAGGGAACTATTTCGCCTGTGTATTTTGATATAAATTATGTACCGTAGATACATCGCAGATGACTGGTGTTGCGATGGGTTTTTTAAGTGAACTGCGGGTAGTTGTCGCTGGATCCGAAGCAGATGGCAGCACAAGCAGTCGAACAGCCTCTGTGTTTTTAAACAGGATGTAGTGCGCACGGAGCGGTCTCCTCATATTTTTTTCTCCCGGGAAAATGCGTATCCGTGTTACATTATTACATTATCTACTTAAACCACCGCGAGTGCCGTTAGTGTCGAGTTTGTCGAAACTATTAATGAACTTCACCGGAACAGAGTCCCCGTCGCTGGGTACGAAAGCGCGTATTCCTTTTGGTCATTATTAGTCTCCACTTATAAGATGTTTTTTTTCTTGTTGCAAGATGCGTTTAGGCAGGCTTCCAGGTCGGAGGGTATGTGGGACTCACGAACCGATAGCGGCTCCCCACTAAACCCCGCCGGTGGTCCTGCTCGTCCGCCATCGGAGGCCGTAGCGGGCTCCTCTCAGGAGGCATAACTTTGTAACTACAATGGGGTGAGATGTAACGCGTTCCTTAGTCTCCCTCTCTAGGGTCTACACCTCGAAGGCAGGAGGCCGATGATCAGGCTGGTTGTCCGCCTCTTTGAGACGCTCCGCCTCTCTCTAGCATCGAATTACAATGTTCGCGAAACAATCGGCCGCGTTCAAAGTATCCTCGCTGCCTATCTTATATGATGATTATCCTACTAATATTATAAATGCTAAAGTTTGTATGTATGTCTGTTTGTTTGTTTATTTGTTTGTTACTCCTTCACGCAAAAACTGCTAAACCGATTTTCATGAAATTTGGCACACACATAGAGGGTAACTTGGTTTAACGCAAGATAGTTTTTATCTCAAAAAAGTGTTCCTATGGGATGATGATTTTCTATTTTCCATTGGATCGAAATTTACGCGGGTGTAACCGCGGGCCTCAGCTAGTGTTACATAGATGTGTCGTCTATATTTAGTCATAGACTATATGCTGAATACTCAAAATGATATGAATATACATCTATGAAGATGATATCTATGGTTAGTTACAGATGACTAGAATATTTGATAGTGGGGCCGTGGCTTGGCTAGTGACAGCTACTAGCATATCTCCGCAGGTAGAGAGCTGCGGATAACCTTAGGCATCAGCTGTCAACTCTGATCTGTCAGACTTGTCCTACTTCCACTTGGCGTTGTCCTTGTATTTTAAGTGATAAAACTTCATATAGCTACGACTGACAGCTGACTGACTGGCATGGATCGATGATGATGATTCCACTTGGCATATGTATATGTAACAGCCTGGGTCGCGGGTAGCGCCGGATTAAGCTGTATTGGGACCCTGAGCGGAGAACTAAGAGAGGGTCCTCCCTGAGGGCACAAAAAATCTTCAATAAAAATATAAAATATTTTATCTACACTAATGTTGTAACATTCTACTTATGTTACCAATACTTGACTTATAATGACTACTGTTATAGCTCAGACAACAAAAAACTCAATTTAAGCAATTTGACATGATGTTATAATATCCAAATCGATATCGTAAAATCTCATTATAACACTGTGTGAGAGCGAGAGGGAGAGAAAAATGGTGAGACAGACGTATGTCAAAATCCTGAACAGCGCGCGCTGCAATGTCAACTGTCATTAGCATATGCCGACAGTCGTCAATCGACGCCCAAGGTATTAATTGATTAATTCTATTAATCAGTATTAGCGAAAATCAAATAGTTTTAGAATTAATATTATAAAATAAATACATATTATTATATAAAAGTTGAACAGACCAGATACTGTAAAGTTAAATATTACAAAATATTGATATATTGTATTAGAGTAAACAACAAAGTTTTGTGTTTATTATTATGTATAACAACTTGAATATGTTTTAGCAAATTTTAGTGTTAATACCGGTGTGGACATGTGTTATTAAGATAATTTTAATGTTTGTACCATAACTTAATTTATTTTTTTTTTTATTTATTTTATTAGGTTCATCAACAATTGTTTACAATAAATACATTTGAGATACAATAATGAACAAGAAATAAAGATAACATGTAACAATCACTTAAAGATGAACTCAGCATGCACGTAAGTAAAAATACAAAGAACATCATAATAACATAATGCTAAAGGACAAAAAAATAACAATTTCAACAGCCAGTGAACAGGTATTAATCAAGTGTTTGTGTCCTGTGGAAGAGCGGAGAATCCCACTACAGGTATTTATTTACTTAAAGGGTTTTCTCCAAACATTGTATTAGGCACTTAAATTTTGCTCAAAGAAATAAATAACTTATTATTATTATTATTAGTGAAGATAAAGTAGTGTATGCAACTGCATATAACACGGGTATTAAAACACTTGTTAACTATTTTGAAACTCGCTATCGCTCGTTTCAAAAATTCCACTCGTGTTTTAATACCCTTCATTATATGACAGTTGCATAAACTACTATATTTTGATAATCTGAAAAAAACTTTCTAACAAACATTTTTATTTATTTATTTATTTATTTATATATTCTTGTACACTTAAAACACTTATATGTAAAAAAAGACATACAATACTTTGAGTACAAAGGTACAGCTTATTCCAAATGGGAATCTCTGCCAGCTGACCTATTACAGGAGAATTATTGACAACTTATAAGGCAGTACCTATATTGATATAATCTTTGAAATGAAATGTTTGTCCTAAGACGTAGTTTTCATTTTTTAGTTTATATTTTTTATATTATATATCTACTAGCTTCCGCCCGCGGCTTCACCCGCGTGGATTTCGGACTTCAAAAATGGTGTTGTTATTATTATACATAATCTAATATTATACTGAAATATATATTAAATTAAATATATACGTATTGTATGAAACAATAAACCGCTTTGAGAATCGAATTTGTCGCCGCGCATTTTAGGCGCTTTAGATATTCCGTTTAAGTCAATCTTATCGTGATAATAACTTTTAATCTATTCGTCCAAATTACTTAGTGTAAAAGACAAAGTTTATCTACATTAATTTCGTAAAGTGACAGATGTATCAATTTTCATAAGAGTTCGATAAATATTCTAAAATGTGCATCTTTAAAAAGATATCCAATTTTATTGAATGTTTGGTTCACTGTTTTGGTCATAGTGGCTTACACATAAAAGATAGATATATGCTGTCGCGGACTTTTATTTAGAACTATTTAAGATAAATAATCCTACAGTAATTATCTTTGTGTAACTCCAACGATTAGGGCAGCGCACGCCAATATTGCTCTCAGGGAGCTAATTTTTTTCGACTTACTTGACAGTAATCGTTATATTATAACCAAATTATAAAAAAACCCTATAAATTTTAACTTATTATGTTATTGTGATATAAAAGCTATATTACTGTAAAGTTTCGTGAAAATCCGTTCAGTAGTTTTTGTGTGAAAGAGTAACAAACACACTCACAAACTTTCGCCTTTATAATATTACTAGCTGCGCCCCGCGGTTTCACCCGCGTAACTTTCGATCCCGTGGGAATATCGAGATGAAAAATAGATGTTAGCCGATTCTCAGACCTACTCAATATGCTCACAAAATTTCATGAGAATGGGTCAAGCCGTTTCGGAGGAGTATGGCAACGAAAACTGTGACACGAGAATTTTATATATTAGATTAGTAGGAAGGATGTTTTTAGTCTTCTTATCTTGTCTTGTCTTCTTATATTATTGAAAACGACGTATGCACGCCAGTTACTGTCACACTCATTAGAACCATAAGAATTCACGAATGTAAAAATGTGTGCCGTTGGCTTGCCTTGAGTAAATAAATAGTCAACATTAGGACATACTTGACACGATAACTTAAGATCAAATTCTACAATCTACAGTCTAGTCTAGTCGGGTATTAACCTGCGACTCCTCGTATTCTCTCCCAATTTTGAAAAAATAATTATTGTGTAAAAATTTTGCGAGACAACTTTAGAAAATTATGAAATTATATCGAAGATTAAAAAAACCTCTTTCTGTGCTATAGTCTCAATAATTAATTTAGCTCATCGATCATCGACGACCTCAATATATACCTACTTTTTGTTGATTAAATTTTATATTTACAGATTATATTGATTTACATTAAATATTTTTTTAAAAGTTTAATATGTTTAATATTTTTATTTTGTTGTATCTCATGTGCAAAAATCATTGAATTTTCGAGTAGTATTATTGTGCATTAATTACACATTATTTTAATATATTGTTCCATTGAAAATATAATATAAGAAATGTGTCATTAAAATTTTCATTAATTTAAATTTTAATCACAATAACCATAAGTTTATTGTAGTATTAGTTACCGTGTTACGTTATGGAGCGCGCGTCCGCCGAGCTCACGATTTTTTATTTTGAACTACCTACTTTCGATCAAATGTGTATTTAGTTAATATTATTTTAAATTTCAAGTATTCGAATATTTTGTGGTGAATCACTTAAACGTGTGGGCTGCAGCCCCTCAAGAAATATTTTGACGAGCTTCTTAGGGTTGCACATGAAAATGTTAGTCTGGCTTAAATTAAAGAAGTTACAAAGATAGCACGGTCTCTTGAGACATTTACTATGAACTTGTTCCAAAGAATTTATGTGAATATTGTAGTATACCTATATTGTTCTACCATATTCCACCCTACGAACTGGGGAGAAGTAAATGTGCAAGGTGCAAGGATCTTTTGAAGCATTTTATAGTCCGAAAGACGAACCCTACCTGTTGGTATACCTACTCGAGATGTGATGTAATGGTAATGAGCAAGAAATGAGAGGTCTTTTGCCGTAGGTAGTAGGTAGGTGCCGTAGGTATATTCCCCGAAATGCTGTAGTCGTGACTAATTTAAAGATGTTTGTTGGTGATTAAAATTAAAATACACTTGCTGATATTTAAATGAATGTGATTGTACGTACACCACTTATATCAATCTTTTTGAAGTGTAATGAAATCATTAGCAATGGATATAGAGTAACATATCTTTAAGTCACCAAGAATAAAGGCGACCATTGCAGAATAGGTGCTCGGCTAAGTCATTCATGAAAATTTTGAAAAGAAGTGGACCCACATGGGGTACTTTAAGTATTCCAGATGTAATTATTATTGGCGCAGATACGAAACTTTTCAAACCAATCAACTAAGTTTCATTATTTAGATAAGAATGAATGCAACGATACAAGTTTCTCTAAATGAAGCACTTGGCTAGTTGACATGGAAGATTCCTATGGCTAATTTTGTCGAACGCTTTTAAAAATGAGTGCAGAAAGAGTCCGCAAAAAAAATATATTTTTATAACGTTTTTAAACGTCCACATTTTTTTTTGTTTTTACTTTTATTTTTCTTTTATATAATTATCTATAGTTTGACCCATGTAAGGTCTATCCCAAATGTACAATTCCTTTTATCGGAACAAAAGTAATGATAGACAGATAGAAGATTAATAAAAATTGTTTTGTGTTTATAAACAGCACAATCACAGAACAACAATATAGAAGATTTTGACGACCAGGCTGGCGCAGTGGTACAGGGCTCGTATAAGTGGAGCATGTTGCGCCAGGGGTCGCGGGTTCGAATCCCGCCTAGGTCATGGATGTTTATCTATGTATTATATGTATTTCTATAATAAAAATCTTAAATATATAAAATTTCTTAAATTTATAAAACATATTAAATATATTTCCGTTGTCTAGTACCCGTAACACAAGTCCTTACGGTACTTAGCACGGGGCTAGGCTAACGTGGTGTGTTAAGTCCACAGATATTTATTATTATTATTATTAAGATTAATTAGTAACAATAAGTATAAAAATAAAATATCTTAACACAGTAAATATGTATAATGTTATGTACCTACCTATATGCTATAGCAACGCAAAACGGCAAACAACTCAGTGCATTTGATCTAACAGAAGCTAGATTCACTAGTTTATAAATAAACATTCCTTTTATATCTTGGTAGGGGTGCACAGAAGTCGAGTATTTATCAGTGTAAAGGTTCTCTGCGACTGTGCAAACTCATACGTACAGTCAGCAGCTATTCGATTACCAAATTTAGATTTTTCATATCGCCTCTCCAATAAAAAGAACTTAAATCGATCAATGTGGACTTATAGGAACATCTAGCCATGCTAACTAGTGACTGATACGCGCCTAACTCATGTAATAAAATATTAATATGTATTTCATTTGCAATTAGGTCACACGTAATTCTCTGCCATTGTTATTTTATATATTTATATATATTTTTGTAGTAAAAGGGAAAAATTAACAGTTATAGCCTTTTGATGCCTATGGACTGTACCTATTACTTTGAAACTACCTGTGTCCAGAGCCTCCCGCCAACTGTACACAAAGGTCTCATCCAGCGCAAGTTTGGCCTCGTTAAAACTTTCACCTATTATAGTGTGTACTTGTTTGTATGTACGTCTTATAATATCGTAATATGTACTTAAGTAAAAGGTAAGTTTGTTCAATTACATTATTTTTGTAGTTTACTTTTTATGAAACAATGTTAGGCGCGCGGTATGAAATAAGCGAAAACGTGTGAAATAGTAACCAGGTGAGTGTAACGTTTTTCCGCTCTTACGCTACCTTTTGCACAACCAACTGTTGCTGCATTGCAGTCGAATGAGGACGGTGTGATCACAGGTGGGGATATTTGCTAGATCCAGGCGTTGAGTGCTGATGGATCCCGCATTAAGTGCCGTTTGTGCCGTGGAATAGGTGGCGCTTGGAATAGGGGTAGCGGACAAAAGAGGAAAATAAAACTAAAGCGTATGTTTGGTTGTGCGATGTTTATGGGCGTTTTTACTGTAATTCGTAAACTTCCGTACAACCGGAGGCGATACAGGCGCGTGGTGGAACCTGCTAACTAATATTGTTTAATCTAATTGTAACCAAAAGCAAATCTGTACGTGTAGTTTAAAGAAAGACCAACGGTTCCTTTGAGATTATCTCAGACGAGAGAAGCCGCTGTTTTATATGGTATAGAGGGCAAACAAGAAGTTGGAGCCATTTTCATGACCACGGACGCCCCAGACATTCGACTAGAGGCCGTACAGATGCACTGCCCTCCTTTCCCCTCCCCCCACTTCCATGCGCCAGTTAGTAGATGAGTTAAATGAATGTTCTACACAATAACTTTCTAACAAGTCCGACGTTTCAGGAGGCCTCAGCCACCGGCCTGCTACTAGATAAAATATCGGGCTCGACACGACGAGACGAGACGAGTGTTGTAGTCTTATAGTAATAGTACGACCTAGAGCTAAACACTCATTTATATAGGCAAACGAGCAGTCGGAGCCATTATCATGACTACCGACGCCCATAGAGGCTATACAGGTGCGCTGTCCTCCTTTCTCCTCCCACTTCCATAGGCCACCGGCTACTTACACACCGTACACACTTTTTTTTTCCGCCGGTCTCGTGTAAGCGAGAGGTACCTCCCCGGTCCCCAATTCGACTGCATGCAGGAATACAGTGTGGCAATACCTCTTACTAAAAATAGATGTACAATTTAATAATTACCACGTCCGCGCAATGATTTTGGTTCAAATTGATAGGGAGCTTGAATTCGATATGCTGATTGATTTTAATCAAAATAATATTTTCTTTTAATGTTAAAAAATAATAATTTCTTATTATTTTTTAAGTCTTTTTAATACACGAATTATAAATGTTGAGTATTAATAATTAAAATTATAAAAACTATTTGAGCTCGAATGATGATTTATTTTTTTTTACTGTAAAAATTGTTGCTAATCGATTGGTGCAGTGGTAACGCGAGCGGGTGCGCCGGGGGAGTAATGCCAAGTACAAGGAAAAAAAGATAGACTACACTCAATTGGTAGAAAAGGTTTCGATTGGGTATTCAGGAATTACTATTTTCAATTTTGTTCTAGGGGTTCTACTATAAGTATTGTACGTAAAAATCCCCATATTTTGAAGGAAACTTCTGAGAGTGCGCAAAGGCACAGAAACCGATGTGTCCATTATCAAGCTAATTTAATGCGAGGTGATTAAAGCTTTAGTACTGGAGAGAACTGTTGCGGGTTCGAAACACTCCTGGTCAAAGAGAGGTAGACCAGGAGGATTTCTAGTGGTTAAAATATAAAAAAAATGTTCTAAATGGTTTATTTAACATATTACAATCGGTTTTTTTATTAAAAGTTTACTGTATCGCTCCACCGGCTTCACCAGCTTCTCAGGTAAGACTAGGTCTGGCAACACAAACTTAAAAACATATAAATACATGTAAATATAATTTACCAAATATAATAAATGGTGAAAACGGGAAGCACATGGCGCGGGCGCAGCGCTTTCACTCCCATAACGTCTATGGCGAATAATATCCGTCCGCTAAGTTGTTTTTACATGAAAGATAAACAAACTTTCCTACTTTTAATATTCTAAGGCTGAGCTGAAAAGATAATAAAACATTACGAGGAAAGTAGCGTAGCTGCTCTACGGCGTAGACCTCTACGAGGCGTAGCGCGCTATAAATACGTTCGATATCCCCCCCTCTAAAATATCAAATCTTTCTTGTTCGAGTCCTTATGCTATATAGTTTTTTTTAATCTAAGTCAGATTGTCATCGCAGGAATGTGTCGCAGAGCAAGAACATGTAGCAAAATTATTTACTTTGATTCTTTCATTAGGACACTCATCAGTTGCGTGTGCTTTGTCGTTGATATACACATTGGGCAGCGGCAGAGTTGGCAGTTAGTAGCAGAACTGGGCCGACACCTCCCGCTCGCACAATACCGTAGTAAATTGACAGTTTTGTTGTCGCATTTCTTGCGATTTGTAAGTACCCGGTGGCGCGTTGGAGGGGAGGGGGAAAGGAGGGCCAGGCTGAGTATCAATCATGTGGATGCCCGGTCGTAGGTCGTCATCAAAAGGTTCCGACTGCTTGTTTGCCCTGCTTATAGTAAAAAAACGGCGAGATTTCTTTAAGATATCGGAGACTTCAACAATTCCACCAAATACGTGTTAGCATTGACAAAACCGGGCAAAACAAGGAATCCTCGCAATTAGTTACAAACAGTGGTATCGGTCTCAGTCGCGTAGAAGACACGAAGAGGTCAACAGACCTGTCGCGTTTCATGTGGTTTTTATGTTTTCGGTGGGCTATTGAAGAGGGAACGAAAACAACACATCTGCGTCACAGTTATGCGAATGTCTATGGTCGTAGATTGTCATAAAAATGCTTCTACTGCTTGTTTGACTCTTTACATAATAAAAAATCTGCTCTGTTGTCCATTCTACCGGCCAACATAAGTAGTTATCAGGTTTCCAACGAAGATCCACTTAATTCTCCGGCAATGTTCCGGCGAGTTGGGTGGAGCTTTTGAAGCCGGCGATGTTGATCGAGCATGATGCTCATTGGTCGACTGGACCGGGACGCGGCTTTTTGTGCTTACTGAGACTGGGTTTGGGTCAATCGTCAGCTCTTGATTTGGCGTTACGCTATAGACAGGCTATGCTACTAACCTTAAGCTAGTGCAACTAAGACAGAATGAAAAAATAAACCTAAAGCAAAAGGAGAAGCACATTATTAGAATTGTTGAGAGACTAGTTCGAGAGGCTAGAGCGGAGATTGCGTTACGGATACTTTGCTTGGTATCGTTCTTTTCCATAAATAGATGCAATAACGTCTCGATGGATGGATGATGAGAAAATTTTACTGTAAACTCTATTTAGATCGACCTGTATATCCTACAACCTCTCCATATAGATATCCATATAGGGTTTTTCAACAAGAACTTTGTTTTTTAAAACAAAATAAAACCAAGAATAGTGGAAAATGAATAAATTTTTTTATTGTATTACAAAGAGAAAAGTTCGGCAATTATGAATGAAAAATGATATCACACAAATGTCCACCACGACCACGCTGACAGATGTTGATTCTTTCATCAAAATTTTTGATCACTTTTTGGCAAGATGGAGGGTCTATTTCATTAATGACATCACGGATTTTGAGTTTTAAGGCTGGAATCGATTCGATACGGAGCCACGTATAAAGTCTGCCTTTAACATAGCCCCTCAAAAAATAATCCAGTGGTGTTAAATCACACGATCTGGCCGGTCACTTAACAGCTGAATTTCGCGAAATTATGCGATCGGGAAATTTGGTTTGCAATAAATTGATCGTTTCATTAGCTGTGTGACATGTGGCACCGTCTTGTTGAAACCACATTTCAGTGACATCCATGTCATCAATAATAGGCTAAAATTCAGTTGGTAACATCTTGCGATAGCGTGATCCATTGACTGTTACCGCATTTCCAGCCTCATCTTCGAAAAAAAAAACGGCCCAATCACACCTCCAGACCACATAGCACACCACACAGTGACACATTGAGCATGCAAAGGCTTCTCAATAATTGCTTTAGGATTTTCAGAGAGAAAAAATGATTTTTTGAGAAAAACCAGCAGGTTGTTCCTGAATGAACTGAGCGAATCCACGGCGATTTGAATGGTCGGTCAGCTTCAATTCCTGCACCAGTTGAATCTTGTAAGGCTTCAAAGCCAAATCCTTTCGCAAAATTCGCCATGTTGTGCTTTTGGATAACCTCAATTGTTGAGAACGTCGTGAAATTGATAACTTTTGATCTTCTTCAACACTGTGGCTCACGGCAGCGATGTTTTCTGTTGAACGACCCGGTAAAATACGTGTCGGTGTTGGCACATTTTGTACCGAGCCTGTCGACTCAAATTTCGCGACAAAATTCTTGAGAGCGGTCTCAGAAGGACGTTTATGTTGTCCGAAAATATCACGAATTTTACGAAATGTAACTTTAACAGAACGACCGTTTTCATAGTGGATTTGAATTATTTTAATGCGATTTTTGAGCGAAATTGAATTCATTGTAACAATTGCCAAAGCACCAACTATGAATACCGCTAAAAACTAAATGTCAAAAACTGTCACGTTCTTGGTGTTGCCCTAATTAAAAAACAAAGTTCTTGTTGAATGTATTATTAAGTATTCATTCCCCCGCACTTGGTCCGACGACTCGGCGTTGCGCCGTATGCGCTGTGGATATGATCTCCGTTGTTAATATTGATCTCAATGCATATTCTCCAAAACTTTACTGTTGCTGTCGTAATCCTTCTTCCAAGGGGTTTATTGTCTCTTGGGATATGAATTTTGGTGCAATATGTTCTTTTTTATTTAATTTACATATTTATTTTAGTATTGAGTCGATCTATAAGGTAATTTGT
Organism: Calycopis cecrops; assembly: GCA_001625245.1. NCBI lineage: Eukaryota > Metazoa > Arthropoda > Insecta > Lepidoptera > Lycaenidae > Calycopis > Calycopis cecrops. The sequence goes on from LUGF01045480.1 coordinate 11,413, forward strand.
GAATATAATAAATAGCAGGTATCCTAGATGTGAGACTTGAGGTACACCGGATGTTACGGGGGTGGAGAATGGCATCCCTTCAAAGGAACTAGTTGAGTTCTTCCCTCAACATAATAATAATAATGTCATCCTAGCCGATTTCGGCTACGGCGGCAGTCTATATAGACGTGCCATCTGCGCAGGACATATTATAGTGCACAAGTGTGCGCACACAAACACAAGTGAACTATCTATTCCCTCATTCTCATATTCCGATGGGACGGCAGTCCGACACGACCGGAGAGAAATCAGGCGCAGGACCGACGGCTTAACGTGCTCTTCGAGGCACGAAGGTGTACCACCGCCAACTTCCTGACTCCGGACTGTTATTAGAAATAGAAAAATCCCACTAACAATTTCTGGTCCGACCCGGGATTCACTTCTGTGTATAACACGATTTCTTTTTTTCATGATATAGGAAGCAAACGAGCAGATGGTTAGTGACTACCACCGCTCATGGACATCCGTAAAACTAGGTGTCTTGCAGACGCGTTGCCGGCTTTTAAGAAAGAGGAATGCTCTTTTCTTGAATCCCTAAATCGTATCGGATCGGAAATACCAAGGAAGGCAGTTGAGTGTGTACTGTTGTATGCGGTAAAAAATGGCGTTTATACCACACAGTATTACATTTAGGAATATCGTGGTGGGCATGGAACTTTGAGTCCTGTACGCTTACCACTAGACCATGAGGCACCTCAACATAAGATCTCATTTCACTTAAAATATTGCCATGAAACCAAACCACGCCTCCAGCTTATTATATGGTAGATAGTGATTTACTAAATCAAAGGCAGGTAATAGATCTTTAGACGCACAGTTTTGCATTCAAGTAAGTTAGTGGTGGTTCACCTGAATCTACCAAAACCACGCTGCCTTGAAGATGTAAACGATCTGATATAATTAATACTCCTTGAGAAAGATACTAACGGGTCTATAATTCATGCAGGCTGACTTGCCACCACCCTTATGTTCTGGGACAACATTTAAGGTTTTTACAAATTGTTAGAAAGGTCCCACAGTCCAAAGCACGGAATAGATAAATAAGATCTATTCCGTGGTCCAAAGTTCCAAGTCCAAAATAAAATAATTAAAAAAATCACAAAGAAATTATCAAACGTCAGTGCTGGTTTCACCACCTTCAGTTGACGAATTCCTCTCATACTTCACGCTGTGTTTTCTGAGGCAAAGGGAATGTCTCGACAAATATCAGCGCGTCCCCTCACTGCATCCAATAAACAACTCGAACAGAGCCCACATCCTCCACTTAACTTCTTAAGCTAATTATTGTATATCAAACGCTTTTCGCGTGGAGCGTCCCGAGGAACATCAAATATTTATATCTTCCGCCCTCGAGGACGAAAGTGGCGAGAATTTCCATGAAAAGTCGCGAAAACACAGACATGTGGCGTACAACTGTAAATTGGCGTTATGAAACATTCATTAAAGTGTTAATTAATAGAAGCAGGCACTGATGTATGCACCCACATGGCCCCGCCGCGGGCTGCGCGGCTGCACTTGGGCACGCGCGGGCTCGTCCGCCAGGACACTTCCTGCAAATTAACCAAATCGTGGCCATTTTAGTTTTTACTTTGTCTCCTAGTGTCCTCGTGAGTTTAGTGATACCGGATGGAGTGGAATATCTTTTAATTAGTGAATTATATGAAATGAGAATCACCTTGACGAGAAGTTATAGGAAAAGCACGATGGGCTGTTTAGAGAGATAAATGTTTAGTTGACACGGTATTTGATCGATATCGCTTGTTATAAAATGGTATGACCGAACGATACTGGCAGCGTAGAAAAGGTTCTCAGAGAGGTACAAAAACAGCTTTTTATTAATTAGGGGGGAAAACGAGCGGTCGAAATCATTGGCTAAGCAGCTATGCTCATAAACTTATAAATAACCAGCGGCTATGCAGGCGCGTTTTCCACCGTCCCCATGTCCTTAATGGGCAATTCGGACTCCAAAGACTGCAGCATAGTATATATGCATGTCTATGGAGTTCTACTCATATTTTAGGAGCATTGACGACCAGGCTGGCGCAGTGGTACAGGGCTCGGATAAGTGGAGCATGTTGCGCCAGGGGTCGCGGGTTCGAATCCCGTCTTGGTCATGGATGTTTATCTGTGTATTTATATGTATTTATATAATAAAAATCTTAAATACATAAAATTTCTTAAATTTATAAAGCGTATTAAATATATTTCCGTTGTCTAGAACCCGTAACACAAGTCCTTACGGTACATAGCACGGGGCTAGGCTAACGTGGTGTCTAAAAGTCGACAGATATTTATCTATTTATTTATTTTTTGTTTTTGTATACCTAAGTGAAGGTCTTCCCCCGTCGTGTTAGCCGTCAGCCATGGGCAACTGATTGCACCATTATCTCAGCACCGTCCATCACTTGCTATGTAATTGATGATTACAGAGCGATGCAGCCGCCGCGGCGCATATGCTCTCGAGCGCAGCGTGGCGCCACTAGTGCGCGCACGCGGCGCCACGTGCACGCAGCGCGCACAAACAACCCACTCGTCCGCGCTCTGTGCCCGTTCCTTGCGCGCGCCAACTAATTGATATCGAGGGCGGAGGTCTATGGCTCAAATTGATCGAACGTAATTGATGCAAACTTGATTTTGTTTTGTACAAATATGAATGTATGTTTAGTGTTTTTGATTTCAAAGGCAAAAGATTATTGTGCCCCTAATTATGTAATTTGCTCCATCATTTTCAAGTTACCCCTGTTATACAGGAAGAACAATTCCAGTTCGCGGCTACTGTGTGCAAACCTGTCTTAAATACTAGAGAACTGTGTCCCGCGCTTTCAATTCTTGTAAATTGTAAAAGTCAAGTGAATCATAACTTTTTTCGTAAAAAGTATACCTAACTGTGGTATTCTCGATTGTAATGTATTCCGTCCAAAATTTTTGCAGGATAATTTATTTTATTCTTTTTTATATTTATGAGTGTATTTATATGACGATTCTTCAAATGACTCTTACGTGTGTCCAATAATAATTCGCCATTTCCTCCGCACCTCTTGTGAACTAAATACGTTCGTGTCGGCCGCCGCGCGCCGGTCCGGGCGCGGAGAGGTCACGTTCGCGAGTTAGTTTTCCCCGAACTTTTGTCCCCTTTTAAAAGAAAACAATATTTTCGGCAGCGACTTGCATTGTGCACAATCTTCTGTATTTCGTTTTTCGTTGCAAGGCAAAGACGATTGTTTTTTTCCATCTTCATTGTATGCGGGTTGATTTAAATTGGCTTACCTGATGTAAAGTAATTGACACAGAAATATATTCGTAACAACGTAAATATTATATGCATGCATAAATGACAACTTTTTAAGACGTAGATTTAGAATTGTTCTCACTACGTTAAATCTATGGTTTAAGAAGCGATTGAAAAATGTGATGAGTAAAATTGTATGATGTTAACGATATTTGCGATGCAATTAAACTAAGCTTCAGTCATAAATTTATATAAATCTGAGGAAGTGATTGTCGCGTTTTGATGCAAACTCATAAATTAAAGAGAAGAAGAATGAAAAGAGAGATTTTATTTCCACTAATGGTCCGAAAATATTGTGTATCTACATCAGTAAAATTTCAGTTAAATACATTTTTCCTTTAAGTATTAATAATTATTCAATTTAAGAATACTAAGTATATTACTTATTAAAGATGGCTCGGCCGCCAGTACACTGTTTCAGTTCTCAGTTCATACACACGGTACACATTTCCAGAATTTTTACTTACTTTACTTTTTACATTGAATTTTAAAAATCATGTCTATATAGCTGATTGAGATTGAGTTTGGACGAAGAAACTATATTTATACGGTATACTAGTAGGGGCAACCAATTTACGAAAAGCGTCTTTCGTACAGAAGTTTAATAGTTGTGCCGGATGGTTTTAAACAAACACCTTAGTGCTGTGGGTTAGAGCAGGCCACAGGGACCCGGCAGCAGACCTCCGTGATCCACCGACGGAGGCCAATTGCGGTCCACCCCGGGATCCTTGGGACAGGAGCCAACTCTTTTTAAACGGTTTTACGGCGCATTTATTCAATACTATTCGAATATGAATGATCACTATGGGGGTGTTTAATTTTATACTCGTCACTTTTTGATTCCCGTAGTAAAAGTCGTCATTGTCAGTACATTTTCATGTACAGACAAATACCACTCAATTAATCAAATCTAATCTTACGGCACACAAGAAAAGAATTTAAATGGTATGCAAACCGATAAAAATTAATACGATAAGATTTTTTTTAAGTTTTGATAATTCGGTAAAAACCGCTCAATAGAATTTGATGCAGATTTTAGAATTAATACATTGCTGAAAGTGTGGTGCATGTTTCTTTTTTTAAAATAGAATAAAGAAAGAAAGAAATATTTATTTGGTCACAACACAAAAGAGAATAATATACAAAAAAAAAGAAATAATATAGCTAAATGTTACAAATAATAATGCCTTTATGCTGTGTCAAATTGGTTAAGTTCGGCATAAGCTAGGTAGTCATGCGATTCATGGTACCTAGCACCGGTTTTCAACTTAACCAATAGGCATACGCTGTCGGTGTGACGTGCCTACAAACATTGTTGCATTGACAACAAAAACAGCAACAAAACTTATAGTTAAAGAAAAAAATAAAGTAAAAGAAAATATGCAATTTAAATATAAAACAAATGATAGAAACTAACTATTACATAATATACTATCACAACTACATATACGTACATTACAAACACACAAACAAAAATTTTAACAGATAAATAGCATAAAACACGAGTAATATTAATTATTATATTATAGTACAGTCAATCTGTAATAAAAAAAAATTAAATCGGGAACAAATTACACGAGCAAATTTGACTTGATATATCGTTAGAGGGGCATGTACTCGTAAATAGTAGAATGGGAGATTGGCGAAGTCTCATCTGTTGCTGATTTTGAGAAAATCCAAAAAAAAGTTTTGAATTGCGTTTTTCTTCGAATCTATGAGTTTTAGGGAAAAGTTTATCTGAAAAAAAATGTAGGGGACGTTGTAAACTACATTTTATGTCATTGAAGTGACTTCGTAAGACTTGAAATACAAAAAGTAGGTGGCGCTGATGCGTCTAAAAATTTTTCCTAAAGAACGTGCTTGGTCATTTATTTACGAACATTTCACATCCTTCTAACTTTGCAAAATGTGAAAATTTATTATATTTATTTATTAAATTATTCAACCATTCGTATCCAATAACATCAATATCAAAACAGTTAATTCACAGTATTGATCCAATGCTGTCATTTCTATGT
>LUGF01045480.1:29416-64243 GCA_001625245.1 Calycopis cecrops
CGTAACATCTACCTGGATGCCAAATTTCAGCTTGATCCGTCCAGTGGTTTGGGCTGTGTGCGTTGATAGATGACTGTCACGTTTGAGTTTTATATATATATAGATAGATGTTATGTCATTGTAACTACGGTAACGATAGTCAATAATTAAGTTTTACTTCAGTTGTGTGGTCTAAAGCCGTCGGAGCCATTTTCTTGACTACCGACGCCCATAGATATTCGTATAGAAACTACACAGACGCGCTGCCCTCCTTCCTCCTCCCACCTCCATAGGCCACCGGCTACTTACACACCGCACGAAACGCGACAACACGGCTGTCACTTCACGCCGGTCTCGTGTAAGCGAGCTGCATTCGCCTGCATGCAAGCATGCAGTGCGGCACTACCTCTAATTAGATATACACAGTTGTAATGTTGCGCCATCTATTGGGTGGATGACTTAATATGATGTTGCGATTCCCCAAGAGTTTGGTGCGGGACACAGCAGAGGAATAACGCTAACGTGCGGTGGCCGGCGGGAACCGATGGAGTCTCCACAAGTTGGTGGTGGAGAGTCCGCCGCGGGCAGGATGTTTGTGGTGTGTTGCTTCGCGTTTAACTTGTGCTCGAAATTTGATCAAAGCTCTAAAAGCTACAAAGCTTTAACGTATGACTATATAGTATTACAAATACTTACCTTGTACCTGGTACGAGTGTATTCACCTTTAGGAGCTATTTTTGTGGATTATATTATTCGTCGACCCGTGCCGGCGCCGGATATACAAAAAAAGATATAAAAAAAAAGGTCAATCGTAATAAAATATAGCTTATCAGTCCTAATGATGCAGCTTTTTATTAGTGAAACACCCTGTAGGTTCGAGCCTACATATTATATTCATAACAAGCAATAAAAAAAATCCTCTTTATAATATTAGCATAGATATAGATTAAACACTAAGATGGCAAAGCAATGTTACCTACTAGCATTATATAATTAAATCGTTTGTTCTGATTGATTTGTCGCCCCCCAAATATCACCCGATTAATATACCATACGATTTTATATGAAACTTGATCGTTGTGGAGAAAACCCATAAAAATACACAAATATAAAGCGCTGCAGCGCTGGAGCCGCGCGCCGGGGGGCCCGATGTCAAATTATGTGTCAATTTATACAAACGAGATGGTAATTTTAGGGCGCTTTTGTGATTATTTACCCGACGTTACTGCGGATGATTGTGAATTAAAGGGCTCGCCCTAATTGGCCGCGCCGAGGGAGAGGGCTGCGGGCTGAATGGATTAGTTAGAGCTAAACAACGGTTTAGTGGCCGCAGTAAGTGGCGGCGTCCGTGGCGCTGCCGGCGCGCTTGTTTGTGGGTTGTGGCGCGACTGCTACACGTGTGGTTGTGTATCACAAATGTCAGCTGTATCGTCATGCAGATGATTTCAACACAGCGATGGCGGAGTCTCGCAGGCCGTGTTTTATACTGCCTGTGAGAGACAAACGTGCAGTCGAAACCGTGAGTGACTGGAGACGCACTTCGGCGTAGACGATATTAAGATGGGCCGCCAAATGAGCCAACAGGACAAAATGTCGCTTTTCGTGTATTTGAGGAGCATGGTAACTAACATTGTGGCAAAAATATCGCAGAGTATACAGGGGACTATATACTAACGAGAATGCCACATTTAAATATTACTATGGACAGCACAAATTAATTATTGTCGACGAGACGTTGTCTTGTCATCATTGGAAAATATATTGCCATGGTAACGTGTAATGTTATGTGGTCGAATGTCCATTTTTATTTTGCCTTACAATAATACCCTGACAATAGTGTATTTCAAGTCGAGATATCTACTGCAGCATTATATGTTATTTGAATGAATAATTATAGCCATTACGTTACCGAGGACTAATACCAAAATAACAAAAAAGTTTCATTAAAATCCGTCCAGTAATTTTTGCGTGAAAGCCGCACAAGACAGACAAAATTACGTCTTCTACAGTATTATTATATGTATACTAGCTGCGCCCCGCGGTTTCACTCGCGTAACTTTCGATCCCGTGGGAATATCGGGATGAAAAATAGATGTTGGCCGATTCTCAGACCTACTCAATATGCTCACAAAATTTCATGAGAATCGGTCAAGCCGTTTCGGAGGAGTATGGCAACGAAAACTGTGACACGAGAATTTTATATATTAGATGTTACCGGAAATGTATGTAATCCGTCATTGTAAACAATAACCTAGGAATTGCCTGTAATTCCTAACATCGTGTGAAATTAATTATATTAGACATATCCTAGGTATACATTTCCTAAATAGCAATCGGAAATGTACAAAACATTTAAAAATAGTCAATGGGTACGCGGGGATCGTACTCGTACTAAGGGGGGCTGGGGGATGGAACCAAGAACGGTATCTTAAAACAATTAATATCTTCTCGATCTCTTAAGTTTTGTCGCAATTTAGATTTCTGAACGCAATCATAATGTTTGACATTTGACAACCAACAAATATGTCGATCAATTCGCCTTCGGCCTAGATAAAGTATAATATTAATAATAGTATAATTATAGTATAAGTATAATACAATATTATACTTTGTCTAAGGTCTAAGGACAGATTTGCGAGTGACGGTTAGCGCTACGTGCGCGAGAACTTATACCTCTACGGGCCGATTTTTCATTCCTTGGATAATTAGGTGGATTACTATCTATCAGTTAATAATATCTGTGTTTATTCATTGAATAAATATTTTTAATTTTTCAATCGTCTGTAAACCTAAGAAAAGCTATACTATTCTATCAAGGACGTTAAAAAAAATATTCTATGTCCCATTCCAACGGCCTGCCGACTGTCGGTAAAATGTTGAATTGCGATATCCCGTCCCGAGCTTAGCTTATACATAAAAGAAAACTACAATATTTTTGCCTGTCTATATATATGGCTTTCACGCAAAATCTACTGAACGAATTTTGATAAAACTTTTTTTTTTATATAAGTAGCTATTACCTATATATCTTCGGTAACATATAGGCTATAATTTATCGATATTTATAATTCTGCAGTCGGTACCTCGACTTGAAATATACTATTGTAGGGTAAAGTAACAGGTTCCTCCCGAAGATGCTGCCATCTTGACATGGTGAGGGGCATGCGTGCGTCTGTGATACCCAAAGTTATGCCGGACAAGGCTACCCATACCGGACCGGCTTTGGAGGAGAGGCCGGACTAAGAGCAGGTTAGCTATAATGTCCTCCACCCGTCCCTCTCAATCAGCAGACGGCAGCGTGGATTAGGAGAGCTGGCGGGCCCGATACGGACAAGTTGGTAGCGTGTTCCGTTGGAGCACCTACTGGGGCCAGGGGTCAGGACGGGAACCGGACGCTATTGCACGGTTCCGACGTTGTAGTTGGGACTGTTCAGAGACAGGCGGATAGTCCCCAAGAAGTAGACGCCTTTATACCGATGCCAGCCTGTCGCTGGAGGTATCCTGTTGTGTGTTGACCCGGGGCCCTCTAATTAAAGCGGCTGAAGGCACCCGCAGGGGTTTACTCTGCACAGCGTATTGCACGCCCAAGTGTCGAGTCTCTTGTAGGTCTAGAGGCCAGCCGGGCTCCTAGGCATCATAATTATGTAAACGTATTACCGTCAACAAAAAATGTGTGTGCTTTAGACCACACAACTGAAGTAAAACTTAATTATTGATTTAATACACAAGTTCATTACCGTAGTTACAATGATGTAACAAGTCATATGATATTAATTTTTTTAAATACAAAAAAGTTTCAGTCAGATCGAATTCGAATTTTGAATTTGAATGACAAGTGTCGTTTCGTTCCGTTTCCAGCATTGCCCGATCAACAACTTTTTGTAACGCTCTCGCCAGCTTACTCCCCAAGTTAAGCGCTCGTAAAGAAGTTTTACTTCAAAACGGGTTAAGTAACAGGATCAACAATTCGGCCACATAACATTACACGTTACCATGACAACATAATATACAATGATGACAAGACAACGTCGTCGGGTCAGTTGTCTGTTAAATTCAAAAAGAAATAAAATCGGCCGATGGTTGTATCGAGATCGATAAACTTAGTTTTAAGGCTAGTCACAGACGTATTAATATAAAATATAGCGCGGCATATTACGATATATTTTCTACACAAATATTCAAGTGACCTCTTACGCGGTTATATTAAACCGTCATTTATATTATCGCATATTAATATACAAGCTTTATACAAGCGAGAGGCATTAAATTAAACCACATGTACTATAAGTGCCTACAGCTATCCCGAAACTATTGAAAATTAGTTTACGACACTTGTCGTATACTTATACGACAATACTTTTTACAAACAAGTGAAATAGCGAAAAAATGTTATCATGCTTTCTACCGGGCGACTACAGCGAGCACGGGGTGAATGACCCAGGCCGGCCATAGTCGACGATCAGATACAGCGTGTACGTAGTGAGAATAAATTCCTGTGGCTAAACTATTGCTCCGATTGATCTGATTTTTCTTGTGCAGAATATAGTAAATATGTGATTTTATTTAAGGCCTCTCGCTTTTATCAAACTTGTATATTAACGTTAGGCGAACCATCAATGAAATGAAGGCCAAAATATATATTTTAGCATCGTTTCCGAGTATGGTAGTTTACTATAAAACATATCATAGCGGAGCATATTAATATATATTACAGTCACATCTGTAACGGCCTTAATTCCATTACAGCCATGTTTGTGTTCCGCTCCGCCGCGCGCTGAAGAAGCACTGAATTTAATCAGCACAATGAAAACACGAGTCCGACACGAAGCCAACATGTTACGACACAATTTGCACATTTTAATTTTAACTGTAGCTGTGAGGGCGACGGTCGCGCAGAGCGACATACAAGCCAGGAGGTCAGAAGGCAACAAATGGTATTACAAACACCTAAAAGACGTCGATGTTGGTGGAAAACACGGCGAAGAAGAACCATTTGAAGATCAAGTCCATAGATATATAAAAACAATGAAAGAAGACGCTGGTAAACTTGAATTCGTCGGCGCGGAACCCATAAAGGTCAAAAGAGCCGACTTGGAAATAAGGGACGAAGTATGTCTTGATAACACAACAAGGGAGAGTGTAGGATGGACTAAACCGATGAAGTCCACGTCGTATATGACGAGACCGAGATATGGCAAGAGAGTGGCGAAGCCGGGTATTGACAAAAAGAAAAGAATTAAAACAAAAGGTTATAAAAAACGCAGCGAGGACGTGATCAGCTCGGAAGAGTCCCCCGACGCCCCGCCGGAGCTCGACGGGTCCACGTGCACGGACAGCGTGACGAGCGTCACCCTCGAGATCAGCCACCTGAGGAGCTATACTGTTGAGTGTGAATCGATCACTCTTTGGCTCAGCTTAAATACTTATCCGTATGAAGAAACATACTTTTAAGTTTTTCAAATATTATTATATTAATTAATATTAAAAGTTAAGTTAACAACGTACTGTTCGGTTAATTAATTATCAATTGATAAGCATTCGGCTACACGTATAAACGTAGATTCGGTTTTTGAGAAGTTCAATTATTTTAGGTTATAGTTTGAAATTAAATTAAAAGATTTTTTTTTAATTGTCATTTCATTATCAGCCGGAGGACGACTGCCCCCCTATACCATAAAAAAAAATATATATATATATATATAAATATTAAAGTTCAAATTGAGTTTTAAGTATTTTCGCTAATATTTTGTATGAGAAGATAAGAAAGTATAGTTTTTTGACTCTTTCAGGTAATTGCACGTACATATTTGAAAACAAAAATTAGTCGAATTGATTGAGTAATTCTCAAGTGAAGCGCTTAGCAACACATTTATCGATCCATTTTTATTTATATAGGGTTGATAAAAGCGAGAGGTATCAAATTAAACCACATATACTATAAGTGCCTACAACTAATCCGAAACTATTAAAATAAATTTTCGACAAGTACCTTCGAAAATACTTTTTTAAACAAGTTAAATAGCGAAAAAATGTAATCATGCATTGTACGGGCGCGGCGCGTACAACCTCGTACGGGGTGAATGACACCGGCCGCTCATAGTCGACGATCAGCCGGTGTATAGATTGTATAGCGTGTACGAAGTGAGAAAAAACTTTAAAAAAATAGCCTGGAAATGATACACTAAATATGTAGTTTCATTTAATGACTCTTTCTTTTATCAACCTTGTATAGACATGTAATTTGCACAAGACGACGCCTCATGAGCTAGTACAATAGCTTGTAGCGATGTAATCAATTATTATCCGAATAAACCACGAAGTAGTTCGTCGAAGTGTTTTCATTGCTATGTATATTTGTGTAAACTTTATTTGTTAATCGCTCGCGTTTCTGAGCCAGGGCCGGGTGCGGGCCCGCGAGGCGCTGAGTACAATATTTTAATATTTTTCATCCGTAGATTAAGAATAGTCAACAAAAAATTGTATAGGATTTGGCTATTGCTCTTTTTACATAATAATATCTGTTGATGTTTTGCTAATTATCAGTACAGAGCATATGAATCTGCATGACCTCTTTCTGCCACCTCCGTAACCTATCATCATCATCATCATCATCATCATCATCATCATCAGGTCCATTAGTATCTGACAATACTAGGCCATGAATATAGTCGTAATGATAGAAAGTCTTTGCTCCAATCCAAACATGAGCGCTGTTAGGTGATTTAGAAAAGACAGCACATGCGGTATATAATATGTTTTCTTTTTAGTGATATGATTATAGTTTAGTAAGTCATGTATGCTGCAGCAGTATAAATACATGTTCACGGTTCACGGACTACCGCCTGGTGATAGATGGACAGACGGTCGCCGGAGACTTGGTGATGGGGGCCTGATGTGCCCAGTTCACCACCTGCCACCCAGGAGCAGCGCCGCGTCCTGACGGGGGCTGAGGGGGGCCGCAGTCCGGGGTTAAAGGAATTCCTTCTCAACTGCAACACCCGCCGGGGCTGCTCCGGCGCTGCTCAAGAGCTATAAGAATGTGGATATTGGAATAACTGAAATTTGAAATGGAGTTCTCGGAGAATCCTGGAATAATTTTGTGGATAATATCCAAGTCTACTTTGCTGTAGACGCTATTTTCTCCAACGAAACTATGAGGCAAGCTAGAGCCTAGAATTTTGGGACTAATATCTCCACAAGGGTTAAGTTTGGGACACCATATGACATGATCAAATCCATCAGAAATGTCCTGAAAAATAACGTCCTTTAGTATTCAGTACTACTTTCCATGTAACCCTGTTTAAGTGTATAGGTATAATAACGGTATAGTACTGAATGAAGAGTTTCTATTCTATTCTATTTGACGCAGGCGACCTCTAAAGCACTTGTGGCCTGTTAATATGTGAAATAACGTACTCAGGTTCCAGTTTCCATCCATTGATGTGCTAGACGCGTTGTAACTTCTGGAAAGAAACAGTACTTCTGGCAAACTCCTGAAGGCTGCTGCTCTCTTCATCTTGTGGTAGAGGGGGACAGACCAGGTGAGGAGCTGCATCCCGGTAATGTTTTAAGAATAGCTATTAATACTATTATCATCATGGTCGATCCTCGCGCTGGCGTCTACTCTACAGGAGTCTGACGTCGCGTCACGTATTTATGAATTTAAAATTAGTACATTCTATGTCTTTATATATTTGCTAGCTGCGCTCAGCGGTTTCACCCGCGCAAGCTTCCTCCTGCGGAAATATGGAGGTGAAAATGTTGGCCGATTCTCAGACGTATCCGGCACACAGTTTCATGAGAATCTGTCCGTCAGTATGGTAACTAACATCGTGACACGAGAATTTTATATATATAGAGATTTGGTATAATGCTACTTCTCCGGTCTAGTCCATGAAATGAATACAGCTGTCTGTACAGACAAAGCTCCGTGGTGGAACCAGCACGGTTCGGATGTAGCAAGCGCCTTACTTTATCTTCTAATGTTCTCACTATTTAGTAATTATTCTAAAACCTAAGAGATATCGCAATAGAGTGCGTATGTCGCCTGGCGCCATCTAGTGTGAGCTACAATTGAAAACGTTGTATAGAACTTACTCGCGAGGGCCTAACAGCTTCGTACACAACGTCAAATAGTTCTATCTAAAAATCACAGATGGCACTGCTCATGCGAGGTTACGGATTGGTGGAACTTCCTGTTATAAAACTTCACAGTAAGTGATGCACCCTCGACAAATGATGCGCACTAAAAGGGACAGGTGGCGCTTTTATTTTTTTATTATAGTCGGAATATCGGCATATTTTACCCGACTGCCAGGACGAGAGTAATGTTTTCAATGTTTTTATTTTTGTATGGTTTCTACCTTAAAGGATTGTATTTTACGAAGTCGTCACTTCATCTTCATAACGCAAGGAGGATGGAGGGCAACGCACCTGTATAGCATCTGTGCGGATGTCTATGGGTGTCTGTGGTAATGAAAATGGCTCCGTCATCTTGTTTGGTTCAATATACTATACAAAAAACACTGGATACAGGTACTACCATACGATGTCATTTGGCAGGTGTTCGCTGCCGCTCTCAGATCCCGTCCGTGGTGTGTCAGCTGGTCAGCTCTATATTGTCCACCGTGCATGGACCATTCTACATGTCCGAACCAGTGGAGCCTCCTGTGTTCTTCGGTTGGGGCATCACTCACCCTCCGCATGAAACCCACATTCACGACCTCGTAACGCCGCGGTGGTGCTGGAGAGAAACACCCCGCCGTGCAGGCTCACATCGGATGCAATGATATTTAAAATGACTAAGTGGGTAGTTAGTAAGAGGTAGTGTCACACTGCATGCATGTAGCCGACTTGGGCCGGCACGACCGGGGAGGTACCTCTCGCTGCCAGCAATCGGAGCCAATTTCAAGACGCATATAGGCGTCCGCACAGAGGTTATACAGATACGCTGCCCTCTTTCTCCTCCCACCTCAATGGACCACCGGCAACTTACACACCGCACGAAACGCCGTCACTTTACGCTGGCCTCCGGACTGTTAGTAGAAATTGAAAAATCACAATAACAATTTTGGTCCGACCCGGGATTCGAAGCCGGGACCTCTCGTCTGTGGTAGTACACGCTTACCACTAGACCACGAGGCAGTCAATTCAACTAAGACTGCGGTGTTCCTCACCCCTCGACTCTGACGTGGAGGGCGCGCGGTAGCAGATGGCCTCGGTGACGTCGTGGATGAGTAGCTCCTGGAGCGGATCACGGGCGGGCTCTACAATGAGTATAAAGTTTGGGTGCATTACCGTGGCATCGTCTATTACAATTTTTTATTTACTTTATTGATAATCCAAAATATTTACATTAAATATTGTGTTTGTATATTAGCAGAAACTTGGCTGTTGAAGTTTATGTACTGTACAACACATACGCTTTATATAGTTTCCGTGTATTTACGCGACTGTTGCTCATGATTACGATTCTTTTAACGGGTTCTATCGCGTTTGATATTAATATTCACTTGTAAAATATGACCTAAGCTATAGAAAGATATGCGAACTTATGCACGTGGTTTCGTCTGCGATATGATATAGGTTATATGGGTTATAAGGTCCTGTCATATTCGCTTGGTTTACTGAAGTTTTCACAAGAACTAATAAAACTGCTTCGTATTGACTCACTGCATGTATGTAGACGGCTACTTAATAAGGAATGCAATAACGCGGTGCCACGACAAATAATAAAGGAGTACGCAGGGCACAGCCTTGAAGTGACGGCTATGTTACTAGGATGTTTCTGGACTACCCAAACAGTATTATACTTAGAATGGCTGAGCATTAGGATCATATAATTTTAGTTGCGCTTCTAAATTGTCTCCCCTATAGATTATTATAATGGGTTGTTCGGCTGGGTCGGAATAAAAGAAAGAAAGTATTTCAATGAAGACTGCATTCAATTCCACACACGGGTCCGCAACACACGAACGTGTGCCGTCTCGCTCGCACCCGCGGTGATCTGGCGCGAGCTCCCACGCGGTCGTGGGCTCCTGGTACCGCCGCTCCCCTGAACACGTGTTTGCGGGCCTCGTTCTCACACCTCCATTGTACAAACTACACGCAAATATTTCCGCTCCGGAATTTTTTTTTGCGGTCACAGGCTCACTCATAAAACTTGTTTAACAAAAAATATATAAATATAGGTGATGTATAAAGGAATGTTAAACAAAATAGCTAAAAAAGCTTTAAGACCTGTCTTGGTCATTAGATGCTTAAGTATCTAAACCAGGCTTTTTGATGTATAATGGTAATATTAATACCCCAGAAATGTCTTGCCAGTGCGTAAAAGAGTAAATTCTAGCGAATTCGCAGATCAAGCGTGAAATATAAAAGAAATTATAAATTTTCCAATTTAAAGAGCATTCAATTTTAACTTTCACGCAGCTTTAGAACACTCATCGCGAACGTATAGTGAAATATCAGTTGTCATCGTGTTACGTACGTCACTCGCACTGGCGAAAATCTCACGTAACCTGTCCCTCGGTCATGGAGCCCTGGTACCGCCGCTCCCCGGAACACGTGTTTGCGGTCCTCGTTCCCACACCTCCATTGTACTTAGTTTCACTCACACATTCGCTTCTAGATTTAACCTACTCGACAAAAGTCAGGAGAAAAAAAGATGTGAATAGGCCAAATAACAAATAATGAATATTTTAAAGCTAACACGGATGATACTTGTGTATCACAAGCTGGTGAAGTTGGTATAAGAATGAGCCGTTACCCAAAACTAAGAGTGCATAATTTTATTTTTGAAAATTCTTGTTTATTTTCTGATCCAAGTGTACTGAGTATTTGAGCTAAGCTGTGGACGGAAGGACGAACTGATATGGGCTATGACTGTGGACATCGATGTATTGTATTAATTTTAGATTTGTACCAAAAATAAATTTCCTACAGGCAATATATTGCTTTCCTCTAGCCACAGTTCAGACTTCACTAACTACAGTGCGTCTCTACCATAGATATAATGTGACACAGTCTATATTATTCCTTATTGTAATATCATGGTAACTTATTTGTAGCGCACTAAATTACTCGCGATCGAATTCCGGCTGCGTAAGCAGTCTCTACGGAGCTTCGCAGGATAAATTAGGTATACTTAGTGCACAAGTGTTTGCGTCGACACAAGTGCACTCTGTTCCGACGAGAAGGCGATCCGACACGACCCGAGTAATCACAGGATCTGCGGGGTTGCAGTATTGTGTGCGCGTTGGTACTCACCACCTGGTACGTCATGTGTCCCTAGTCCTCTGTCCAATGAAAATGAGGAGGTAAACTAATTAAGTGAGCACCGAAGGGGTTAGAGTGAATGACAATAATTTTGGTGAATTGGGCCGACACGAGCGGGGAGGGAGCAGAGACCACTCACGTACGTGACGGCTACGCCCGGGGCCAAGCTGTCTCTTATCTCGTTTTGTGCGGTGTGTATGTCAGAAGGCTGTAAATAAAATAGAATGCGTCAACCTTATACATACTCTTAGATGAGAATAATTTGATAGTAACTAGTTATTCAATTAATGCATTATTAATATTAGCAACTTTAATGAGTAAGAAATAGCGCCATGCTGCATTGCAGCTGATTGGGTCGGCGCGCCGGGAGGTACCTCTCGCTCACGTGGTACCGGCGTGATAGTTGCGTTTAGCCCATGGTGGGGGGAAAGGAGGGAAAAGCGCAACGCATCTGTATAACCGCAGTCATCAAAAGTTTCAGACTGCACGGTTGCCTCTCTACACGGTGTGATACCACTGTAAAATGATAGCTATGCTGTCGCGTTTTGCGCGGTCCAGGGAAGAAGGGCAACATGTCTTCATAACAATTATTCTGATGTCCATGGGCGTTGGTACTCATGAAACAGTTTGAATACTCATTGGCTACTCTATACTATAGAAGAAGTTGAAGTCTGTTCCACCGGAAGATATCCATTGATGTTAGAGTCTTTAGCTCTCCCATACTGGGCCATAGCTAACTAAAAGCTTCAAGCTCGAAACCTACTTTTTTTAAACCTAACCCTACCCTTTTACCTTTTCTTTACCTACTCTTTCTTTAAACCTAAATTATCCTAGAATGTTCGCAGCCCGATGCGGCTTTAACGCAGCAATAGCACACCATAATGCGTATTCACCCGCAGAAAAATCTATAGTTTAAATGCGACTTTGATAATTACACAAATAACTTGGCAGACACCGCAATATCATTCGTCGTCCCTCTCACGCACACGGATAGTGGGCTAGTTCCTTCTCCCTCCCTCGGGTATATCCTGGCGGGTGCAATCAAATTATTGCAACTTAAAAAGCTAAGGTGTGGACATTGTAAATTAAACTGTATCCTCTATAACATAGGACTCATAACCGGTTGAAACGTTTGGGGTTGGGGTTGAGTGATATCGAAATCAGTGCTGGAATTGGAAGGACCGCGCTGTATTTCAAAGAGAGCCTTGCTACCTTATACATAAAGGTGTTTTTCCAAATACGCATCCTCTGTTGCAGCAATAGCTACAGCACTTTCATTTGATTTTGAGCTTTGTGGAGAAAGACTAAGGTGCATTTGAATGAAAAAAGCTTTGATAGCAAGCTCATACCGATTTCTGCTCTCCTAGTACAAAATGCCCTTTTCCACGTGACGTCACCCTTATGCCGTTTGCCCCGGTTTCGGTTGTGACGTTCGCATTTGATTCTCATGACTTAAATTATTTTTTATAACGGGATAATCGGGTAGTATATCTATTGGTGGGAAGATTCGGTTTTTCCTAGAGGGTAATTCTTTTCGAGCGTGCCTACTGTGTACAGTAGTCCCAAGTCCCCAGCTGGGCTTCTTCTTCTTCTTAAGTCGGTCCCTCACTTCTGAGGATCGTGGCTTCGATGGAAACGCTGCAATAGATTTCTCCATGCATTTCGGTCTTCCGCTTGATGTAGAGCCTGGGATATCGGCATATGCAGCTCTTCGGACACCTGATCAGACCATCGTCTGGGATTTCGTCCTCTTGGTCGTTTGCCATCCACGTTGCCGGTTACAATGAGTCTCTCTAGGTTGTCTGTATCTCGGCGTGCTATGTGACCAAAGTATTTTAAAATTCTGTGGAGGCACATTGCAGAGAGACGCTGTTGTGCGTCTATCTTGAGCTCTTCTAAGATCGAGCTGTTAGTGCGGCGTGCTGTCCAAGGGATTCGAAGCATTCTTCGCCAGCACCACATCTCGAAGGCATCGACTCTCTTCCTGTCCGCTGCTTTCAGCGTCCAGCCCTCAGAGGCGTAGAAGAAGATCGGAAAGACCAGTGTGCGGACTGTGTAGATTTTTGTACTCCTTCTGATGTTACGGTCTCTCCAAATCTTTTCAAGCCGAGTCATAGCAGTCCTAGCCATACCTATGCGTCGTCGAATTTAAATAATACCAGCTGGGCTTAACAGATTTTAAACGTATGAGCTCCTTACATTCGTCTTGATAATACGTGCGGCACCGGCACATTAATATACATTGCAGCGGTGCGGTTCCCCGTTTTTCTACATAAAGTCAGCTTCACCTTCCGGGAGCGGTGCGTGCTCAAGTGAGCTGTATAATGAATGCCGCTGCTCGGCTCTCGCAGCCAATAAATATTCTCCGTTCACGCTCTGTATGTTCTCCGCCATTCACAATTGTAAAGTGGGGTTTGATGTTTATGTAGTCAGAAAAATGCAACATTAACTTTCTTATTTACTGCCTGAGAAAAATTCATGTGTAATGTTGTTAGAATACATGTAATGATAATGTATGTATTTATCACATCGCCCTAGCCTAGCCCTGTAATATTAAGCTTTGTGTCACAGACACTACACGATGGAAATGATTTATTTACGATTTTAGTTAAGTACTTAATTAAATATATATTTTATTATAAATTACCCTTTGATAAATTACCCTTGTCACGAGGGCCCTAGAGTAACGTGCGATGCATACCCGCTCACGGTAACAGTAGCACGCAGCACTGTGCCACTCGATTGTTAATAAACAGAATGTACCTGTCTGTTACTGTGATGTCATTACTTGAATAGTGGCCAACAGGGCACCTCCGTGGCTAGTCAGTCCGAACCACCAGAAAGGGGCTGATACTCCTAGAACAGCCCCACCAACGCCGTGATAGTGAAATGTGGTGAGATTCCCATCCATCCCATCTCCATCCATCCCACCTCCCTATTTTGGTGTGTATTTAATTATGGTGAACATTGTTATTAGTCACACTTATTCCTTACCGAGAATCTATTTTTAAGCCTTTCAAAAATAGCTCCCAAGGAGGGATGATTTAAAAATACAGGGATATTTTCAAAACACCAGCAAACTCTTAGGTATATGTAATTATAATTAAAAGTTACAACAACTTTAGCGCTACTACTGTACAACAACTTTAGCGCTACTACTGTACAACAACTTTAGTGCTACGACTGTACAACAACTTTAGTGCTACGACTGAACAACAACTTTAGTACTACGACTGTACAACAACTTTAGTGCTACGACTGTACAACAAATTTAGTGCTACGACTGTGCAACAACTTTAGTTCTACGACTATACAACTTTAGTGCTACTACTGTACAAAAACTTTAGTGCTACGACTGTACAACAACTTTAGTGCTACGACTGAACAACAACTTTAGTACTACGACTGTACAACAACTTTAGTGCTACGACTGTACAACAACTTTAGTGCTACGACTGTACAACAAATTTAGTGCTACGACTGTACAACAACTTTAGAGCTACTATGGTACAACAACTTTAGTGCTACGACTGTACAACAACTTTAGTGCTACGACTGGACAACAACTTTAGTGCTACGACTGTACAACAACTTTAGTGCTACGACTGTACAACAACTTTAGTGCTACGACTGTACAACAAATTTAGTGCTACGACTGTACAACAACTTTTGAAAGTGTCTAAATACTTTTATTTCCTAATTTTAATTCTTTTCTTGTGCCCAAGTGGCAGGATTGGGATTAGATTAAAAAATTGAATTTGTCTTCAGATTTTCAGAATGTTGAATAATTTATGACTGCTTTTGATAATTGTTAATATCTTTTCCTAATATTGTTATTAGTTATTTCATATTTGGGTAAAATTAAAAGTTGACGTAACTTGACGTTGATGTGTGTGCAACAGAGGTGCGTCAGATCCAATTCTACTGACATCCTCCTCCTATACCGATTTCACAATGCCACTTACAATTTGTTTCATTAAAACTTTATGCACGATCGTTAACTTAAAAAAAACAGTGGAATTGGAAACCCTTCTGTTTTGAAGTCGGTTAATCAGAAGCAAGTTAAAATTCCCCTACACAAAGCGACGCCGCATAAAACTTAATATAATAATAACGCGCGTAGCTCCGGCGCTAAATAGATTTGAGGATGAAAAGTCCGACTCGCGCCAAAACGCGCGGCCATCTTTCCTTCTGCGCCATTTGTCTAATGAGCTGATTCACTGCGACACCATATCATATTATTTTACAGTTCCACGGTTGTAGTAAAATCTAAAATCTAACCTCAATGAAACCTAAACGTCGCAGTTGCCATGTTGAGTGAGTAATAGGTTTAAGCTAGGTTTTGTTTAGGGTTCTGTAGACTAGCGTAGCAATTGTTACTATTAATGTTTGGTTATGGTAGTAGGTTTGTTATTTTCAAACCAAATAATTTTCTAACTGCTGAGTCCAAGTTGCAATAGTAATACTTGGTATTACATTCTTCGTTAAACGATAGAGTTTCGGGCCGTCGGAAGCGATTAAACTTTCCCAAAAGTTCCTAATACTGTCCAGCACTCTTGTGCAGTTAAGAAGAGAAAAAGTATTTAATAAGACAAGTTGAAGTCCGTGAATAGCTGCCGTATGTGTAACTGCCACCTGGCCTCAGTCGTCCGTATATATGTTGTACAGAGCTGTCGTCCTCCTTCCCCTCGACGGACCAACTGACACACGACGGACTCAACGCGACGCCGTCGTGTGAGCGAGAGGCACTTCAAGTCCAAAACTTACAGCGTAAAGTTAGGGCTATGTTGTATGTTGTCGCACCTTACGTGAAGCTGTGAGAGTCTAATGGGGGTGTCTTTTGAGGTAAGGGGTAAAGGAGGGCAACGTATCTGCGTTGTGCCTTCCTTTACCAAATTTTCGTTTTCTCTTTTGTCACTAAAACTTTCAGTTTTATTTGTATAAATATGTACAAATGTATCTGCATAAATTGGCTTTTCAAATAAAGTCGTAAGTTTTATCAAACTCACAAAGAGAACGCCTCTACAGATATCTTTTATATGAGCAATTCGTCTATAAATCTAAATAAAAGCCAGCAGTAGACTTGTCTATCTCTGTACAGACATATCGCTGCTCGCATATCGAGGCGCGCGATATTTCTGCTTACCGCCTACTGGATTTACTTTATTTTACTGCTTCCATTTGGTCGTGCTGTGTCAGCTCGTCTTTGTATATCGAACATAAATTACGTTTGTAAGGCCAGCCTTGTATACACGACGAGTCAATCACTTTTTCGGTTATGTATTGTTTGGACAATTTCGTTTTCTGTAAGACATGTTGTCACAGTGACAATGTCATTAACATATTAGTTAATTGAGCAATTATAGGCACAACCCGTTACTCGCTGTTGCAGGCTGTAATCAAATTTGTATTTTATATATTTTAAGTATTTTGCCAAATGGGTTGTGAGTACCAAACATGCTTGCGTGCATGCGTGTGTATCGTACGTGTACGTGCAGACGTGCTTGTATTTACCTCTACGTCTCCGTCCCACCATAATATTCGCACGGGAACTTTACAAGATCAGGAATACAGTAACACCATTAAATCAAGAGAGCGATACTAAATCACTAACACGGAAAATCTAAATTTAACTTCACGATGACTTTATTGAAAAAAAAAAACAAAAACGCGCGGTCTGACAAGCACGATTGGCCCTTTTTTACTACGCAATTACTGGACTAAGGGCTAGTTACAACCACATGCATGTTACAAGAGGTTAGAGAAGGGAGAATCAATTTTGTCCACGCGCGTTATATCCACCCTCATCTAGATGATGACGATACAATCTCTTTTTTGTTGTCGTCACAGAGCCCAGGATATCACCATCTTGATGTCGCCTGTGAATTAAATCGTTAATTGGATGGTAGAGTTATTGTCTGGTTAAATGTCACGGAGGTTGTGAACATTAAGATGAATGCCTCTTTTTATATCACATTTCAGCAAATTGTCATAAAAATGCATAATTATGATTGCATTATAGTCCCAATGTTTAAAAAATACTTCGATACCGCGATCGAGCGCCGCTCGCGTAAGCCATTACCTCCCTTAGCTCCCGCACTTAAGCGTCATTTTCCCGCGCTCGGAGCATTCAATTATAAACCGGGTATGTCTACAATAAAAATTTTGAAGTAAATAAAAGGCGCTCCAAATAGGCCGACGACATTTGGCGAGGGCGTCTGCCAAGACAATGGCTCCGAGCCTGATCCTGCTGCGAGTGTGAGTGCACTCGTGCGATCGAGAGCGCGCGGCCGGTCGCGCCCGTGATGTCACACGCGCCCGTGACGTCACGGCTACACCACCTACGGGCGGCACCATGAAGAGGCTGTTCAGTGTTTTCGCGCCGACCATTTTCAGGTGAGTTGTAGGCTGTAACGATCATATTGTGAATGTGAATGTGAAATGTAGCGTAGGACGTCTACAGATTTTAGAGTTAGTTATGAACATTGAGTTATTATTACTACGTATACATATAACTCAATGGTTATGAAGTTAATTAAACGGATTTAAATCAGTTCGCGAGGTGACCATGTTCCCCAATGTTGTTCAAAATTTTGGCGGCGAAAGACGTTGAAATGCTGAAAAGACCGCGACAGGATCCGTTTAAGTGACTTTATACTTTATACTAAGGAGCTTATAAGTAGTGCAGTGAAGTGAGTGTTGTCATTCCAATTTTTTTTCCGGATACTTGTGCGATACCTCAAAAACTGAACCTAGTAAGAGTGTAATAGAGGTAGCGGAAACAACGATTGCACACAAAAATAAAATGTATTTAAAGTAGGGCGCGTGTGAGTGGCTTCGAATGGAGATGGAAGTTGATAATTCGGCGAACTTGTAGCAAAAATTAGGTGGTTATTGTTCGAAAACACAGGGAACGTAGTCACGTGCCGTCTTAGCCTGGCCTGGGGTCCAATGTGGGGGGTTTGTAAGAGATTATCAATGCTTCATTGCAGCTGAGTCGACCATCGGGAAGGAGCGATATGGTGGGGTCCCAGACTCATTCTCTTGTGCTTTAGTTAGCGGGTTTAATTAGTTTCTCACAACACTTCTGGTTTCACCTTGTGTTGTTAAGACACAAGACGTGAACCATGGTAGGGGAAGGGTTGCATGTACCGCTAGTTAAACATAAATATGGATAATGTATACAATATGTGCAGTGCCTCTACATCGATCTCTTGTGGGTCACTTGTGTTGTGTTTGCGTTCATTTTGATGTCATAATTCGCGGAGTATAAAAATAATAAAAAGAGTCGAAGAGTTCGAATCCCGCCTAGGTCATGGATGTTCATCTGTGTATTATATGTATTTCTATAATAAAAATCTTTAATAAATAAAATTTCTTAAATTTATAAAACATATTAAATATATTCCGTTGTCTAGTACCCGTAACACAAGTCCTTACGGTATTTAGCACGGGGCTAGGCTAACGTGGTGTGGTTCATAGATATTATATACATATATATTATCACTGAGCAGATATTGTTCTTGTGTGCGTGCGCGTATGCGTTTGCGAGTTGAGTGTGTATGCGTGTGCTCGTGCTAATGTTGCTGATGATGTTTTGCTATGGACATCATTTGTATATTTTTTCGTAACGAATCGCCTTACGTACGACGTCGGTCTGAAGTCGATATCTCATTTCCTCTAAGATGGCGGCCAGCTTCCCTCGGCCCAGACCCTTCTATTCGGACATTTTGCGTCTATTGTATTACAATTTATGTACGCTGTGTATGTGATACGCGTCTTATAGGACATTTGGTGTTTCGTGAAAGGGATGATGGAGAACGGTCGTCATCGTCAATTCCTCTACAGTATTGTGGGACTGCGCCGCACCTGGCGCCAGGTTCACATTTCAATCTGAAAAGTAATATCAGCTAAAAGAGAGAGAAAACCAAATCTTATCATGGTATGCAGGCGTGTAAAGATTTATGGGTTCGTTGAGATAGAAAAACTTAACCCCAGTAAACAAAATCATTTTCAGTAATAACTTTTTAGGTTGCCATATCTCTCCCCATGCTGCCATCTTGCCGTGGTGGGGGACTTGCGTGCCTCTGTCGTGACAAAGCTATCCACACCGGACAGGCTTGGAGGAGAGGGCAAACTAAGAGAAGCTCAGCTGGGAAGTCCTCCACCCGTCACTCTGAACCAGCAGATGGCGGTGTAGATTGGGACGACTGACGGGTCTGATTACATACAGGCTAACTTTAAAGTAGCTTTACTATTCATATAGTTTTGGAGTAGCCGGTGGCCCTATGGGGGGATAAAGTGAAAGATAGCAACGCACATGGATGACCATATCCGTGCGGATGTTAATAGGAGTCGGTCAAATGGCTCCGATTGCTCGTTTGCCAAGTGATAAAATAAAACCTTCGCATAACCACTGCTATGTAGATACATTCCCACACTCCTCTTACACATTGGGCTCCCAAACACTCCCCAACCGCACGAAACACGAGAACATAGCCTCACTACGCTGAAATAGTTAGTAGCCGTTATTAAGTGATTTATTCACCTGTAACACTAAACCTTATTCATGTGAGTCAAAATCGAGTACGCTAAATTAAGCTCACTACTTTGACATGCACCGGGGGTCTGCGCTAGCTGGACGCGCCGCTAGTTCCGAAGGAACACTGACTGCTGTACCAGTATACTTGAGCTCCCCATTATTTTTCTAATGTCTTCACATGATCAGCATCACTTAACTAGGTCCTCTGTGCATCTGTGAGGTCCGCCATATCGCCGGTCCGTCCGCACGTCCAGAGAGCTTATTTTTATAATATAGGAGGACGTCACTCATTAATATTCACCAGGGTCATAGTGCGAAGGAATTTATAACCTCAAAAAATAATAATTAAATTAATGAATAGAGATAAATATAATTTTGGATGCTAACCCACTGTGAACGTGCATGCAAATAAAACTTATCTATCTATATATTAATACGTAAAGAAAAACTTCGGGAACATTTTCACGAAAATTGCGCGATCGGAGGAGAATGAAATTTGGCACACTTATAGTTTACGTGTAAGAGTGAAGTGAAGTGCAGGACGCTAATATATTTTAACAATAATGTTTATAAAGTACTTTATTCTAATAAATAAAACTTTACACACACTACCATGACACATTTATATATAAGACATACGTAATTATTGATGAAGTGCAAGTGTTGAAAATTCTACATAAATAATAATTGTTTACCTTAGTTACGAATTACGACGACTTATCATGTCATATGATATTTAGTTTTAATTACAAAGAAGTTTCACTCAGATCGAGTTTCGATCTTCGCGGGATCACTAGTTATGATTATTACGTCAACTAGATGTTATCGTCATTGAACACATGTTATCGTCATGTAGATGTCATCATCATTGACCACATGTTATGGTCAACTATCATAACGTGTTATCATCATTTAGATATCGTTGTCTACAGCGGTAGTAGTCTCACTATATTGTAATAAAATACTTATCCTTATGTCAAATTTGGACTATCTGGCGTTCTTCATCTACATATTGACAGAAACTGCGGGACACAGTTGAGTCTTTATAACTGGGGTGTCCCAGTTTCCCGCCAGCGGCCACACCCGGACGGCACCGGCCCCGGCGCTTACACAAAGCACTCAAGAGAAAATATATACAATTAAGATTGTAATTATCACGGAATCCTTTTTAAACGCACTCGCCCTGTCCTACGGAGCGAGCGAGATGCTACCCTGTCGCGAGGCGGTACGGTCGAGTGCGCGGCGGCCGGCGCGGCGGGACGGCGGACGGGGTTAAGTTTTATTTGGTTCTTTAACGTTACGTAGCGCTGGATAATGTGGGCCGTGTTTGAGTTCTTTGAATTAAATCAAACTGCGAATATTGTTTTTAGGGTTCCGCATCCCATCCTGAAGGGGTGTACAAACGGAGCCTTGTTGCTACGCCGTCTGTCGTCCGTCAGTCCGTCACCAGGAACACCGATCAGCTATCTAATTAAACGTCACAGTCAAACAGTTGAAATATTGACAGGAGATGTTTTTCAGTTACCGCTATAAGGAGGCCCATGAAAGAGGGAGAAGACAGGGGGGCAGCGCATCTGTGTAACCTCTATGCGGATCTCTATAGGCGTAGGTAGTCATGAAAATTGGCTCCGATTGCTCGTTTGCCCCCTTATACCATAAAAAAACAACAAATGGCCAAAAATGATAAATTAAAATTAAATCACTGAAACAAATACAAAACGCGTGTCCTGCGAGCTGCAAGTTTGTCAATTGACATAAGTTGCTTGCAGCTTCCGTCCGTAACGGAACCCTCGGTGTGCGAGTCCGTCTCGCACTTGGACCTACATGGAGACTAAACTTGATGGAAGAGTAATTGTAGGATGTCTTGTTCACGGCGGAGACTATATGATAAACTATTCTAAAATCGACTTGTTGTTGATTTTGTTGCAAATCCCTTGTATCACAATTTCTAGCAACTCATTTACATGGATTAAACGTTTGCTGACCATCATTGTAATATGGTCAGCAAAAGTTAATACCTACTTATTTTAATTTGGTCACTCATACGTGACCAAATTAAAATTAGTATTGATGTGTGCGTTAATGTCTTTGACCCTCATTAACATTTTAGATCTCGCCGCAAAATCGCAGGTTCGTTATCTCGTTTTGTGCGCCGTGAGTTTTCGATGGCCCTTTGAAGGTAAGAAAGGCAATGAGCAATACATTAGTATAGCAATTAGGCGGAAGTAAAAGAAACTGGGAAGATACTGACGATAATGATTAACTTAATTTAACTTGAACGGGTAGCTACAATAAATAATTGAGTCTACCATCCACGCGACGTCGCGAGTATTGAACTATCGGTGATGGATGTCGGGCGAGTTCTCGATTACTTTTCAAATTGATTCCCCGACTCGATGCGCCGCGGTGTTTACCGATATGCGAATGTGACGTTTGCCGAACCAATTGGAGTTGACTGTGGGAACCGACGCCAGTTAGATCACATTATGTACATTAGCAATTTGTTATGGTTCCGTCGATCCGTTCGCCGTTGCCTTTTTTAATGAACGCAAGCATCCACAGTTAGCATTTATGTGTCATATTTTCTCTACGAAATAAATTTGCAAAAAAAAAAAAACATACAGAACTCGAATATGGCACGAATACTGGGGAAGACTAAGACGTGCACTGATAAGATTGATCGGGCCGTCTGAAGGTAGCGCCAAGTGCTCGTGAGCGGCGTCTGTGTGGAGAGTTATGAATGTGAAGCCAGACGTGAGAGTAAGTACCGAGGGATACTTGGCACTCCGTTCTCTCGACCCGTGGGGGAGCTGGCAAGGGGTAGCTGACGCGGGGAGGTACCTCTCTATATGTGAACTAATTTTGCTTTGTATTTTAGTATCGTTCGATTCCCAGATCTAAACAAAAAAATTATTTAGTATTTTTGAACTTCTTATATTCTCTCTTTAATTTTGTTATTTTCATGCCGATAATTGTAAATTTTATTGAAAACTCTCGTAACTCTAATGCGTTAAGTCTAAGAGTTATTACATCGCAAAACCAACAACAAAACAAAATTACAGTGGAGGCACACCGCACCCGCTCGAGTGGACGCGTGTAGTCGCGTGTGTGTGTGGGGTTGGTTTTTCTATTATTTTTTGCATAATAGGGCGAACGAGCAGTCGGAGTCATTTTAATGATTGTCTACGCCCATAGACATCCGCATAGAGGTTGTAAGGATGCGTTGACCTCATTCCTCCTCCCCCCACGAAACGTCACTTTACAGCGGCATCGTGTAAGCGAGAGGTACCTCCCCGGTCGTGTCCGCCGAGTTCGGCTGCTTGCTAGCATGCAGCGTGTCACCTCCTATAAACGAAGATATTAATTAATTATTTTATGTGTGCAATTATGGGTAAAGAAAATATAAATAAATAAAAATAAGTTTGCAATCATACAGCAACCGGTGTTCACCAGCCAGCACCACTGTGATGAATAGGCCCCCTAATGGAACTCCGTCGTAGGAGCTGTTTGTTGAATACTCAAGCATTTGTTTTATTTCGTAACAATTTGTCAAATGTTAATTAAAATACACAGTCAAATAAGTTATTTACAGAACAGTCCCACATAAATTTGACCCACTTTTAAATATCCGAGCGGTACAAAAAAACACGACGCATTTATCATTATAAATGTATTTGTTAATTCCCCACACGTTGGCACAACTACATTAAATTTATAGTCCGGATAATGTTTTAAAAAATAATAATTCTATTTTTGAATTCCCATCTTTTCTCCACCAACACGGCCATTATGTAAATCCATTTTCACTTCACGTATATTAACACGATTGCCACAACACAACCATTTAATGTAGGGCCCACCAATAATAGCGCGGCCCACTGTCCACCGCTCATCGGAGTTATTATGATTCGATTTAAGAAAAACGATGAAATAGAAAAATCGCGGCGACATACCGGGCGGCTCCAGTCCGCCCTACAACATTTCGCGTGCTGGTCGGCACCGGCGAGGTGCGCCGTTACATCTCCGAGCCTCCGCAGCGATCGGGAAATATAAAATACAACACACATGGCGTACATTTTTAAATAATACACGTGTATTTATATGTTGTGCTCCGTGTATAAACAATGGTATCGTTTTGGTTTTGGCTTAATGGATCATTTTGGCGGGAAACTGTGGTGTCAGCGAGTTTGACAGATGAACTTCCCGCGCTTTCTGTTCAGGTGCGTTCAAGTAACACGATAATGAAATGTGATTAATGTGTATTTTTTACTGTAATAATAGCGATTGTGTCGTTCGAAATTCCTAGGTGACCTATTTGTTAATTATGTGGTACTTTACTGCCGAAAGATCAAAGCGATGGTACGTATGAAGTGCTTGTCTGAATTCGGTTTTATATTGCTTAAGTTCTTGGACTGTTAACCTTATTTTTTAAATTTAACACGTGTACGGTGGGCGAAAGAATTTGTATGTGTTTTGTTGGCATACATACTATTCTCCTTTACACTTTAGGATTCTTTTATTTTATTCGTAAAGACCTCAAATTATTTTCTTTTTGTATATAGGTAGTGGAAAAATACAATTTTCTTTCTTATTTTTTAATTTTAATTAGATTTATAATATACAGTAAAGTTGTCCTAAAATTTTTTTGTAGAGTTGCTGAAAAACACCCTTATACTACTAATGTTTTTCTTCTTTCTAGGCATAATATTATTTCTTTATAATTTTCCAATAAGTTTATTACAGTTTACAGCTAGCAAATAAATATGGTTTTGTGCACCCAGCACAAATTGTGAATTAAGATTCTAATAAGCTTATTGTAGCGGGTAATTTTATTCATTTTAATTTTAGGTGATAAGTGTTACTCCTGTTTATTATAATATGCTTACTACAAGAATTATATAATATATATATTTTACATAGGTAAGGCATTTGATTTTGAATAGGAATGCGAAATGTGATGAGCACCGCCAGGTGGTATAACGAACTCCGAGCAGCAGCTCCAGGATGGATGAGCCCGCGGGAGATCGGACGGCTGGTCGTTCATTGAAAAAGGCCTTGTCCAGCAGTGGCCCGGTGAAGGGAGATGATGACAAATGATGATGATATAGAACTTGCAACTACAAAGTGGTGTACAATCTGTATGTTGTGGTCACTGACGTCGCCGTGCCTCAACATCATCAGGTCACATCCGTCCCGCAGCTGACGCGGATGGTCGTTCATTACGGATTCAAAAAAATAGCCGTCGCTACTCACTCGTCTGGGAAACCACATCATAAGTTTATCCAATCAATATTGTCCTGTAGCTTGAACAGAATGTATATTATCAATATCGCACACTAGCTTCGGCCTGCAGTTTCACCCACGCATTTTGAGCATTTTTATCTCTTACTTCACTCCCTGTGGCACGAAATAAACAAAAATCTGTTTGCACTGGATGTCTACATAATAAATGGTTCCTGTACCTCTATTTAATATCAAAATTCAATTAGTACGGTTCAGTTGTGCCGGCTGTGTTGATTAACCTGACTGATCGTCAGGACTAGATAGTAATACATATATACATTGATGTGTATGGGTCTAGTTAGTGTAGCCACGTGTTGGTCACAGCAAGGATTAATGCTCCTTTCCCTAGCTCCTTACTAGAAAACAGAAATATTTTTAATATCTTTATAAAAAATACTTACTTTCACTACATAGTTACTACTAGCCATGTGACTAGCCGAGCCAGACTGTTGACAAGTATTGATTCACCATCATCATCATCATCAACCGTCCCTGCTGCACAGCCACCAGCCAAAAAAACATGAAAAAAACACTGATCAGCTGGCTATTGCCGTTCAATTTAAACTGACTCGTGATGTTGATTGGTGATTGTCAAACTCACTCCTCGCCAGCAGTATTGTTAAGTTGTTTCATATATTGTAGTCACTAGTCACGTGTCACATTACAACAGTAAAAATAATTCGGAGTTTTTCTGTTGTTTTCCACGAACATGATGTATTAATAACTCACGTGTTATGGCCCATTCGTGGTCATTGATAAGGAGCCGAGCCAGACGTCTGTCTCACGCGCTGCCGTTGTCGGGAGAGAGACAGAAGATAATAGATGGAACAAGAGATAGCTCTATTTGCTATCTATATAATCATATTTAAAAAAATTATGAAAAGAAGGCTGTCTTGACATCTACGTAACCCGTACGTGCCCGAGGCTGCAGATGCGTTGCCCTGTAAGTACTAGTTCCTCCGCATGAAACACGATACAGTAGCCATTACTTCACGCCGTTATTCTATGTGAGACAAGTGAAAGCCCCACACCAAACTGTGCGACAGCACGCTCTACAGTTCAGACTCCTACAACATGAGCCCCTCGGGGGTCCCTTGCACAACTCATCTGCCTCCCACAGGACAGATCCTGTAGTTTTGTGGACGAGCCACAGTATCTTTATTGTACATTGAAAACTCCCATGAATATTTTTAACTTATTATATTATATTTAACTTTTACAGAAAAAGAAAAATGATTACACACATGTACTATTACAATATTTGTTTTTCTATTTTCTATAGGACAAGGGGCGAATGACCAGGTGTAGATAACTACCGCCGCCAATGTACATTCGGGAAAATGAGAGAAATTCCTTTCTTGAAGAACCCCGAGCCGTATCGGTTCGGCAACACCGGCAATATCACTGGCGCCTTAACTTTAGGCTAATATTACTTGATTTTCGAATAAAGCAGTTTTTTCACAATAAAAATTACTCACGGACAATGAATGGACGCTAATCTAATGAAGTCCTAATAGGCTTACGGGGAGATTCCGTGGGCGCTGACCTTGCTGTCCGCGCCGCAGTGGTCGATACTCAGATATGCAAACACCTAAAAACAATACACGCAGCTTTTTACTTCTTCCATTGTGGCATAAACGGAGAACGTGCACGTTTTCCCTTTACGCTATAAGAGCAGTGGAAACGCAATAACATGCGGGGAAAATATGCTGTGATATATGATGGAGATTTACCGGGCGCACAGAGCTTTTAAAAACTACGCATAGCTTCAATTTCCCGCTACGTTAGAGGTGATTCACAGGTCGCGTGGATATTCGTTAGTCTACGCAACTTGAACCATCTTCTTTATTCTCCTAAAGTCGAAAATGACAATTACAACACATCTTTCTGCCAGATCTCCTGCGGGCAGACAGAACCAAATGGGTGACGTGATAAAAAAGTAATGCTCCTCCGAAAATAGCATTTGTTGAAACAATAATGAACATGATCATATTCGGCTGATGGCCGAACCCTTTTTGCCGAAGCTATTTGTCGAGTGGTCTATTCCCAGCCGAGCGTATTAGATGGCAGAAATATAAATATCGTTCGGCACTCGATTCGCATGATACGATCGAATCGATTTTTAAATCGAGTCAGTGTCTCGATATAATATATTTATTAATTGGCTACACTCCGCTGTGGAAACTAATATGGGACTGCTGGTATTGAAGTCGATATTTCTCTGGTTTTAGGCGGCACATTATAATGCAATCTACCTACGTTTATGATATAATTTTCATTATATTGAGTAAAGCCATTGTGCAATTATAACGTAATTAAATAATGAGACAGACATACAGACAGTCTTTAGCATATTATTCTGCAATTTCTTTTAGCGGAAGTTTCACCCGCGCAACCTGAGCATAAAAATAAATTCCATTTATTTTACACAGGTAAAACTAGCAGTATGTAAATTAATTAAAACCTATAACGCCCGAAGATAGGCACACTCTAATATAACAATCTTAAGACTAGTTTCAGTTATGTGTAGTGTTTAACGGCAGTTTCAGTAGTGTGCAATGGCAAAAGGTCCAGAATATTTTTAAGAATTACTCGTGTACAGTATCACAATTCACATTCTGAATAAGATAAAGCGAACAGCAACAATGTACAGCAATGTAAATATCTTATTTGTACAGTCATTAAAATATTATGGAAAAGAAATAGAATTACATTTTAAGGTCTACAGCAAACATGGTGGTTCAGCCGTCGTACGGCGTTCATCTAAAAAGAATCGACAGAATAAATCTGCGGGTCACATTAATCAAATAAAAATCTATACAATTTATGAGTTCAGAATAACTAATTACTCAGAAATAGCCTGGGAGGAGCGTCTTGTTTCTAACTTGTTGTAGTATCCGTTATAAAATGTATTACTGTAGACAGTCCTTTACCACACAGACGTTAGTCATTTATCGACTTTTAAATTTATTAATTGCTTGTTTATGTTTGCTAGCTGGTCTCTTATTGTAGAGAGGTATGCACATATTCTTCTTAACTGAATGCGACGTGTTATGAAAAAGTTGACCCGCCGACGTTTCCACTGTTTTCGGGATCTCGCTAGTTCGAGCCCGGTGGAGTATCACAATGACCTCGTAACATTCAAACTTTTGGATTACGATTTTTTGATCTACAAAAAGTAACAAATGTTATTTATTCTCTGTGCAAGATAACGAACAGAGACACGCCAGGACACAGTCCGCACACAAGCCGCACAAAAAGTAGGTGGAGCTGTCGGGCTGCGAGTATCAACAGCGATACGTCAGGGGCTCCCCCGGGACCACGTGGACTCGTTACGGGGAGCTCGGGCAGGTGGACCGCGCTCAGTAGCGGCACCGACTAAACATACAGACACTTTGTCTTTCGTTTATCCACGTCAGCCAGCCAATTACTTTACTCCACGTACCGCTACAAGAAATACTCAGTAACTTTTAGCAAGAGGCAGTGCTGTGAGCAATTACCGTTGAATTGTGCTGCACGTTCGGGGAATTACCTCTCGTTTAACTGGGTACTGTCGCAAAATTACAGCTTTGCTGTCTTGTTTTAAGTAGTTTTTGTGCTTCCTTTGGTCCAATGTACAGGAAGATGACGCAAAGTAGGCGGGCTGCCGGGCAGTATACCTTTAATTACAAATAAACTTTATTAAATTAATCAATCAAGAGTACATGTTAATGATATTTAACTCTATAAATTACTGAAGTTCCCATCAAACTTCGTGGTAATCAATCAGAAGTATTGAAGTGGCTTTAGGACGTGTTGTCGATCACCTGTCAGCGACATAAAGTTGCCATTTCTCAATTTGTCGACAGTAAAACCCGGCGCGCCACGGCACGTGCAGTATTTAATACTCCGTAGATCCGGGCTACGCCTGATTATGCGCCTGCAATCCTTAAAACCGTTTAGCAGCCCATTGTCCCGCGGCTCCGGCGCTGCCGTAAACAATGCCTCCATTCATCACTCCAAATAGTCTCCTTACGATTTCTATTTACTACACGCAGTTTCATTATAAGTGTTTACTGCCTTTTTGCACGGAGCGGTTGTTCTGTTCCAAATTTAAATTATTCCAAATTTAAAGTTACATATTTGCGGCCAGTGTATTTAGTCTTTTGAAAGGTTAGTATTTTGCGTCTTTTTATTGTACGAAATTTACGGCATGTTCCAAATTAGAATTTGAACAATCCCAAGTTCGGATGGACGACGTTAATTGAACGGTAGCCGCCTTTTTATTCGAAGCGGTCCGCGTTCTCTTCCAAATTCGAATTTGAATAATTTTAATATTAAAATATAATATTTGCGACCGGTATCTTTGGAGTTTGGATGCAAGATATTAAGTATTCAGTGCAGAAGCATTTGGCACCAAGCCTTTGGCTATTAAAAACTTTTTATCGACTTATATATTATGTATCAGTATTAATATGTTATAATTTCCTAGGACAACCACATGAGAACATCCGGATGTCTTGTTATGTTTTTACGTCATTCCTCAGTCAGACGTCGTTACCAAACACGACAGCCCTGTCACGCCGGTAGTAAAGTTGATAAACGATCCTCCTGCAGGGCAGCAATGGCTACAGCTACAGTTTAAACTTCAAAGTCACATTTAAAGTCAAACGCAGACTCATTTACTTCCAATAACTCCGGAATTAAATATACTACATTAACTTATTGCCTGTGTGTATGTACAAAAGGCCACACAATCAAATATCCGCTCTTGTAAGCCATTAGTTCACGATTAGTTTATTACGTGTAATCGTGAGTTTACAATCGTTAACACTTTGTAGCAATGGAAAACAAATCTAAATATTACTGATTGTCAATAACATTAATTTACCATACAAACTAAGCGGAATTTATTGAAAAAAAATAAGGAATTTTATTTTAATGTCTCTTGATTTTTAATTCAGAAGCTACGCCGATGTATCTTACTCCTGTACGATGGAGTGGTGTTCGGATTCCCCACAAGCTGCACGAAACTTGACAGCAGACCACCGCTTCACGTTGGCGTCATGCGACATGCTCTCCCTCCAGACTCTACACTCCTCACAACCGACAAACGAGCATCAATTGGACGTGATGTTCCGCCCAAACTTACGGAGAAGTTAAAATTAAAACTGCGAGTGTCGAACTGCAATCAGTTTAAGTGCGCGGTTAGTGGAGCAGCTGGCGGCCCTTAACGACGACAGTTAAACAGCGCCGATAGTTAACTGTAGTTTGGTCCTCTTATTGCTCTTTGTTTTTCGCCTCCGACTTACAATTAACCCAAATTTAAGGAACGCGAGAGAGAAAATACTTCGTTAGTCGTCAGTCGAGTTGTAAAAACTGGAGCCGGTCCATGTTCCCGGACGGATACACGCAGTAGGGTACAAAGAAATATTAGATGAAGGAGTATTCATCTTTATCTATCTTGTATATCTTTTTCTGATTCTCAGTTTTTGTAAGCTCTTGGCGTGAAAAATACTGGCCGATATCATATCTTGGCGCCCCGCTAGGATTGCATAACTTTGAAAACAATTGAGTTTCCGGTGGCCTATTGATTGGAGAAGGAGGGCAAAAGAACTCCATAATAACTATGTGGATGTCTCCAACTGCTAGTTTGCCTGCTTATAAAATAAAAAAAACTGAAACGTCAGGATTATTGACATATGACGGTGTCTAGCAGGGGTTTTCTTCATCGCTCATCTCTTCGGACACTACAATTGCTGCATTGCAACCGTTCGTTCTCGCCCGAGTGAGTCCTACATGCGTAACTCCAAGTCAGCACACGGGCGAGTATTATGTGAACAGAAGAAGTCAAGAGACGAAGGAGTTTATGAATTGCAATAACTAACAAATCTTGAGATATTAAAAATAATAGTATTATTAAAAATAATGTCCTCCAAGCTGAATTAATTCTACGTCGCTCTATCTATAGGAGTCAAGGGCGTAGCTACCGCGTTTCTGCCGCATCAATTATATGCTATATAGTTATACGAGACCCCCAACGTGCGTAAAATAATAAAAACTTCCCAAAGGGCCCCCGAACTAATTTTTTTACAGGGCCCGTCAGAGCACTGATAAGCCTCGCCAACTTCGCAGGGCATATCACCTGTAGTGGCCTTTGCACCAGCGCGCTCCCCGCTGCTACCTCAACTCCTAATATCGTTGAGACGGGATTGAAATCAGGCTCAAGAACACCGGTCTCGCCTGCTCTCCACTTCAGGCGTGTGCTGGTAGTGTAGTGTAACCACTGCGTCAATAATTAGTAGTGAAAAAACGTGAAAAATTAAAAATCCGTACTTGCAAGTCGGGATCGAACCTCGACCATTTAACCTGCAATACGATTTTTGCGCACCAGATATTTATATCTTGTAAAACATCCTCGTGAACATTCGGGTGCTTAACCCCCGCGATAAGCGGCTACGTGAGCCAAATGGGCGCATTTGCACGCACCGCGCCCCGGCCCCGCGGGCCCCGCGCCCCGGCCCCGCGGGCCCCGCGCGATAGCGGGCGCGGCGACGGGTTAATATAACACGCACTTTAAAACAATGTGCCACTCAACCCTTTAATTCATGTGTTGTTTTATTAACGCTAAATACAGGGGTGCTCATTTAACTTTTGTTGGCCACAAAATAATAAGTACCTTTTAATTTTGTACATGAAATGAGCTTTTCTGTTCGTTTTGAAGGGTTTTTGATAGTGATGTGATTTCCACTGTTTACTCCGCAAGTGCCGTTGTTTAAGATCAGAGGAACCTCGCGTAAGTCGACTTGCACAAGTCGACTTTACCACAAGTGTCATGTAATGGAGTCTCAATTAAGTTTAGTGGCAGAACGCTAATTCATTTTCCCTCTACACCAAATGGAGATGAAGATAATAAGGCATACAATTTCATATTTAATTTTAGTTGATGGAGTCATTGAAGTGTATTGTCAATTCTTGGTAGCAAGTTAGATGATAATGGAATTAAAATAAGTACTTTTACCAACTCCACGTTTATGCAATTTAAAACTAAAATTGAAGTTGTATAAGTGATTGAGGACATTTTGTGATAAGTGTATTTCTTCAAGTACTTGCTGTGTCCTGTTGTTCTACCCGCGTAAAGCTATACCTAATTCACTTAATTGAAGATAAAAAATATTTTGTTATTCTAGATTGAATCATAACAGTGCCTAATTCTATTGATGTATGTTTAGTAAATTTTGTATGGTAGAACCTCAAACATACAAACTCACAATTTTTGTTATTTAATGTATGAACGTTACTCAATTGCGTGGATATAAAAGAGGACAGAGCCGCGGTATGTAGCGGTATCTGTGTGTACCTGGGCCGCGCCCCGGCGGCTGGTGAGTGAACTCTCCACATTATGTGCGGGCACGTCTTCACCCAGATCCTCCGCGCGTGCGACACGCTGCAGCGTCTCCACTCCCGGGAGCTTGTAGGTAAACGTTACATCTTAGTACCGCTTCTAGGGAGTAGTGTGGGTACGTCCGACGACTCAGGTACTTCCTCTAAACTGGACGGGTACCACCAGCAGTTACAGACGTGTCCAGGTCGTTATGGAGCCAGGGACAGTCCTGGCGCCAGTTCGGTGATCAACTATCAATATTTACAATTTTGGTATTGAATAGAAACGACGCCCATTTACAGTGTCACATTGGACACTTTTATACATGTACATTTGTATACCCCAGGACTATGTGAAGGTATTTCATGGGACTAATGGGTACTGAAAAATGCCCGAAACACTAGGATAAAATTTTTACTAACAAATAACATGAACAAAACCTAATTTCAGCTGTCGTGAGTAATGTCCAGGTCATTTGCTTTGCAGGTTCTATACTCCCAGCGCCGGTGTCAACTGATGGCTCTCTTTTTTGCGGTTCTTGAACGTGCAGATGGCCCGTGGGGAATATGATAAAGTCATAATACAATGAGAATACTAGATTATCTGAGCCTAGTCGGCGATTTAAATACCTACTCTCCGGGGTTGTCACTTTTATTTTTGTGTATTAGATGTAGGGCCACGCTGGCACGTCTTACACGATACCGTTATAATGTGCCAGCTATGCCCGCGATTCGTGCGGTATGCAAGGACTTGCTGTGCTGCGGTAAAGGTGAGCAACGCGTGCGTATTCCGCAAGTCATCACAAGCGGCGTGCCGGCTGTGTTACGTGGCGATGCTACCACGTCTGCGCCACCGCGTCTGTCTGTACCGCACGAGGCTTTTTTCTAGTATAGGGAGCAAACGAGCCGTCGGAGCCATTTTCATGATTACCGATGCCCATAGACATCCGCAGATGCGTTGCTATCCTTTCTCTTCCCACCTCCATGGGCCACCGGCTACTTACACACCGCACGAAACGCGTCAGCGGAATCGAGTAAGAGAGATGTACCTCTCAAGTTGTGCCGACCCAATCAGGCTACATGCATGTATGCAGCGTAGCACTACCGCTTGATAAAACTGGCTCCCCGTAATGAAACAGCCGGTTTACGAGCTGTAATGTTTTTACGACTGCGAATAAAGATGAGAGCGCTAATCGGCGCAGGTTTAATTAGAGCGGCCGATTGTCGGTCGGCGGCGGCCCGGGACGGCGGTGGCGGTTAAATAACGCCTTAGAGGTTGTTACGGATAATTTATACGAAGATTTAAGGTGAATTTACAACTGGGCGGTTTGAAGAGGAGAAAACGATACGGTGTTGTGGGCGGCCGCCGACGGACATTAGCACGGGGGTTTTACTGGTGACGTCTT
This sequence comes from Calycopis cecrops, assembly GCA_001625245.1. Lineage (NCBI taxonomy): Eukaryota > Metazoa > Arthropoda > Insecta > Lepidoptera > Lycaenidae > Calycopis > Calycopis cecrops. The sequence continues at coordinate 63,266 of LUGF01045480.1, forward strand.
AAGTTTGCGCGAACAATATTCGATAATATTATTATCCAATACAATAAATAGTATTGTAAGTTTTATGGCAGTTTATTTAATTATATCTGAATTATTTATATATAAATTTTAGTAGAGATGCGCTGGGTGAGTCTGTTGGGGACCCAGCTATAAACACAATCAAATCAAGTACCAAATGGCACCTCAAGGCAGTAATATACTAGTAACACTTTCGCGTTAACTAAGTAATTGAGAATCTACGATTACTTTAAATTGCTTCTGGTCGTGTGTCCACCCGCGGCCGTGCTCGCTGTAAAGCATCTGAAACGTCGGGCTTGTTATATAATCAAATAAATAAATACTGCGGTACACTACTACATTAATATACAGGTTGAAGCTTTTTTGACTATTCAAACTGTGCGACTTATTATACAGGTGATTCACGTTAAATTGTAGCCCTGAAACTGGGTGAAATTAGACCGAAAACTATCGACCAGAATGGGTCTAAAAAAATTTTTTTATCCGCCACTGAACATTTGTTTCCCGAATTTTGACCTCTATGTACAAATAAATTTATTGCTCCCAAACTAGCTGGCCGATTTTGATGAATGGAATAAAAAAAGGGTCTCTACCTGGATTTGCCCAGTTTGAGTACTGAACTTTAAAAATTCGTAATTCTTGTATTTTTAGAGATTCAATGTTTATTTTTTTTTGAAAGCTAATACATTCAAGAATAATAATAAATTATAAAACAAATCAAGAAGTAGGGGTTTATTTCATAGAAATTTGAGTTGATTTAAAAAAACAGTGAAAAAAAGTGAATTTGTTCACAAGTATTTCAAAAATTAAGTATTTAAAGCCATTTTTGTTGCCTCTTTTTTATTTTGTCCTCATCGCTAAATACTTGGCATTGATTTGTCGTTTATTTCATCAAAATCGGCCAGCTAGTTTGGGAGGAATAAATTTATTTGTACATAGAGGTCAAAATTCATGAAACAA
>LUGF01045480.1:75738-87227 GCA_001625245.1 Calycopis cecrops
TTCGGAGTCAGCTCGTCGAAGTTGCCCAGCTCTTCCAGGATGGTGGGTGCCTGTTAGGGTTTTTAATACATCATTGCACGTACCATTTAATGGAAACATTCTCATGGAGCATCAAATAATAATAACATAATGAATGTTTTTTTTGGCAATGTTGTTGCTGGATTACGGCTGAAATAGGCGAGCGCGTCCGGAGACGAATCTCACTCACATAGTTACGACACAAAGAACAAATATGGTGTTAGTTGCGGGTTCTTTTACTGGCTTCTCCATCGTGATTGGTGTAGATATTTTTTTAAAACGGGCTTTGGTCCACCACTCGGTCCCACCGCTGCGCTGCTACTGCTGTGTCGCCAGGATCGACAGCGGCAACCACACTTGACCCTTTGATATGATCGCAGGGAGCCCGATGGAAAAGCTAAATCTGTCTTGGGACCCGCAACGAATTTAATCAGAAGAAAGTAGGAGGAGTGGGAAGTAATTCCAATTTCCCTCCCTAATAAAGCAGGAGACAGTACAAGATTGCAATGACTTAAATAAGCCAAGAAGTTGAGAGAGCAGCCAGGTGAAGCCAGGCTACTATGCACCACGGAAATATAAATAAATGAATTGATATGTATACTTTGTTGTTATCAGGGTTATTATTATGATTGAGTTATATTTATTTGCTGCCAGTAATATTTATGACAAAATTGTTTGAACGCTCGAAAGTTCCCTAAGTTGACCACGAGGTTGCTATAATAGACTACACCGGTAACACTACGGATGTTATCTAGCATTACATTTCTCTCAGCTTGCCAAAGACTACACTCCCATAGGATGTGATGTGCGGTTTGTTCATGTTCGTCGCCTTCTATTGAGCAATCACAGAGGGGTGACGGTACCAGTTTAAAACTAAAAAGTTTGCTTTTAAAATTGCCGTGACTCAAGGATCAACTTCGAGCCAGGGTTTAGATAATCGTTCTCGCACGCATGGAAAAAAGTTATATAGGTGAAGTCCTTTAGTTGTATTAGACCAACGATCTTGCCATTCATTAATTAAGTTTTAGGTGGTTACATCTATTGGATTAAATAGTTTTGTTATCTAACGTCTGTCTTGGGGTCGTAAAAAGTTTGGGTGAGAGAGGTTTTTCGAGTTATAGTACATAGCTGCTCGATGTTGAATTTCAAGGTCAACTAGTAAAACTCCGGCAAGAACTGATAAGGCCTCCGTGCTGACGGTGCGGTAAGCTTTAAATATAAATATGAATGCCAGTGCCTTTGGCTTTGTAGTAGTTTACGTCGGGCTGCGCCTATAGTAGCCCTGTCTGCCCACACTGGAGATCCGTAGCATATGGTTCCTAGATGCGACTTGCATTATATATAATTTTTAGGGTCTTAAATGATACTACTACGTGGGGCCACGTAGATGTCGATAAGTTAGTAAAGGCGTAAAAGTTTCTTTTAGCTCTTTCTCCAGTTTGTTTAATATGTTCTAAAAAGGTGAATTTATTTTCGATGACTAAACCTAAGTATGAGAGGGTTTCTTTGCGTTTTACTGATACGTTATTAAGTTTAATACGAGGAGTTGATTGTAACGATCCTTTCAAAAGTATTTGAAAGGTTTTGTGAGGTGTGAAATCTAATTTATTTCTTTTTCCCCAGGATGCTATTAAACTAAGACATTTGTTTGACTTAACCTCTATTTCTGATTGCGAATTTGCCTGAGCTATTAAAAGCACATCATCTACGTATCCTACCAATGTATATAACGCCGGGAATGGTAGGGAAAACAAGTCGTCGAATCCTATATTCCATATATAAGGTGATAGTACTGAGCCCTGTGGGCAGCCTCGGGTCAAACTTTTCATATAGGAAAGATGGCCGAGCTGCAGTTTAGCTGTACCGTTTACAAAGTAAGAGTAAATTAAGGAATAGATAGTTGAGTAGCATAGTGGGTACTACTACTAGTGAGTGTCGTTCGCGAGCTCTGTGGGTACTATTACTAATGAGTATCGGTACTATTACTAATGAAAATCAATCGTGATCGGTGTTGGTACTATTATACTATTAATAGTGAGTCTTAATTATCATTAGTGTAGGAACTGTCCCTAGCAGCTCGATCGTGAACGATGTGAGTACTATCACTAGAGACTCGATCGTGATCGGTGTGGGTGGGGGGTGGCTGGCGAGTCTTGATCTATGTACATACTACCAATGGCGATCACGACAGAAACTAGTGCGAGACTCAGTGGTGACTACTGCGGGTACTGCTGTTGTCGAGTTGCACGTACAGTGAGCAGGATGTCGTAGAGGCGGACGCACATGTGGAACACCTGCGCGTCCGCCAGCTGGTCGTGCGCGTCCTTGTTGGTCACGGTCAGGTAGTAGCGGTGCGCGGTGTCGATGCGGTCCACGGCGCTCGTGTTCCGAGGCAGGTCCTGGGGGAAATGTTTTACTGCTGATGTATCAAATAAAGATCGTAATGTTGCCATGCAGCCACATGGGCCAACGCGGCCTCAAGTATAACACCGTTAGGGTGAAACGATTTGCATTTTCTCTGACCCCTACTGTCATCAGTGGCTTGTTATTTTTCAGTTTCTGTGCAGCATACCGGGGTAGTACTTGTGTTGTGTTATTGAAAGAAAGAAAGAAATATTTTTATTGGTAACAATAACAATTAACAAAATTCACAAATACATTAATATTATCGACAAAAAAAATTGATAATGGTACTGCGACCAGTAGCGGTGGCCGCTCGGCATTTGACATATTACACATACATACTACAAAATAATGTTATGACGCTGTCCTCACTACCGTTCGCTTGGAGCGACAAAACTGACAGGGTTAACTTAACTATGTTTAGTTTTTGTAAACTAGCAATAATGGTTTAAAACTAAGAAATCATTGCATACTGTTTTACATTCTAAGGACTGGAAATGTTGTATATTTCACCACACAAACACCCACCCAAATAAATAAACAAACACATAATAATATATTATACTCTATATGATATTTGTACTGTGTTTACATATTACGTGTAGAAACCCTGAGAACCGATCGTTAAGGCGATGGTGACAACGGTATAATATGAAACACTAAAAGAAATAGATAAAATAGCGGGGCTTATTAAAAATGGCCAGGTATCGTACAATAAATCCAATTGTCAGTGGCTGCAAAACTCTGTTAGTAAGAAATATCTAAATTTTTGTTTAAAACAAAGAGTTGGTTGTACATCTAGCAAGGGTGGCGGAATATTATTCCAGTACTTGGTTGCGTTATATTTGAAACTACCCCTAAAAGCAGCGGTATGAAATCGAGGTGAGCTCAGATTGCGTGAGTGTGACCTAGTTTGATGTGATGTGTTGCCCTCTCCCTTCTAAGAAATCTTTCCATAGAGATGTAGCGGTGACTTAGATTTGATCACATCAAATAGGAGGCACGCCAGGTGCAGGCGCCTGCGACATTCCATATTAAGAATCCGCTCCTTAATCCGGTATGGTGTGTGAGAACGGGGTGGTATGTCCCAGCAAACTCGAACGCATGCATTTTGTACCCTCTGAACCGACAATTTAAAGCGCGCTAATAATCATACGCTACATCAGCGTAGTTAAGCCTCGAAAGCACAAGTGTTTCGCATAACCTAACACGCGTATCAGAACTAAGGTATGGGCAATGCGATATAGGAGCCTCAAACGCTAAAAACAATTAGCACAAGTAATATTAATATATTTTTAGAAGCGAAGGTTTTCCTAAAATATTACCCCGAGATTGCGTGCTTCTTTAACGAGTTCTATGGTTTTATCATATATTTTTATGGCTGGAATATATTGTTAATTTTTTTTAACATGAATATTTGATCCAAAGAGAAGGTACTTAGTTTTATCGGGATTAAGGACTAATGTGTTTTTCTCAGACCAATAAACGATGCGTGCCAGGTCACTTTTAAACTTTACATTTGCGTTTTATGCATCCGAAGGATAAAATGATATAATATATTTACATGTCATCAGCATAAAAGTGAAATTTGCTGTGCTTACTTTTATTATATATTAATACAATTAGAGACATCTGCATTCTGCGCTGTACAATATAAAAAGTAAAGGACCCAAAATAGAAACTTGAGGAATCCTTCGATCTACAGGAGAGCATCGGGAAAAACATTGGGAACCGTCCTCTTTTTTACTCGTACTATTTGAGACCTGTACTTCAAATAACTATCAAACCACGCAACTATCGATCTACTGAAACCATAGAAGGATAATTTTTCCAGAAACAGAGGTGTTATTAGAATCAAAGGCACAGGAATAATCAAGCAAAGTTAGCACAGTACCATTCCCTTTATCTTGAGCAGTTAATATATTGTCGACTATATGTACTAAACCACCAACGTAGTAGTCCTATGCTTTCTAAAACCTGATTGTATTTTCGGAAGAATGAATGAACGATTTTTCCGATGATTTTAAACAAACAAGGAAGAATACTTATAGGATGCAGACCTTTAACTTCTAAAGGGTTTCTGTTTTAAGAAATTGATTGCACAAGAGCCTGGTTCCATGTCGTCGGAAAAGTATTTGTTTCAATCGATCTATTTATAATATGTATAATTTGAGGCAAAGTTTTTGGTGTTAATAATCATGTCTAAAGATATAACATCAATTCCTTTTGCCTTAAATTTAGACCTATTCAAAACTCTAACAACGTCATTGGTACCTACAGTCGCGAGCTCAAAGGCGCATCATTATGACGATGGAATTCAAAGAATGTGAGAGTTGACAGGGGTGCTAGTCTTTGACCGGGGACGTCAAGAAAGTGTGAATTAATTATGTCTGGATCATCAAGATTGGAAGGCAGAAACAATTAATCATCATTTGCTTTAGCATGCACTATATCCTTTACATGCTTCCATAATATACGGGGGTTTTGTACACCAGAGTTCACATATGCTTTAAAGTAGGCATGTTTTTCACGTGTTAGAGCCGTAATAATTTTTTTTTTAACTCAAAGGAATAGACCATATGTCCTGGCAGCTTTGTCCTATTCGCTCTTTTTGCGCTTCGTCAGGACTCACGATGCCTGATCATTTGCTTAATATTGTAGGTTATCCAGAGAGGCTGCTTGTTTTTTAAATACATTTCTTTTTGGGAGTGATTTTATCAAAAAATTGCCAATACCTACACTGGTAGAAAAAGCGGCTACTATCTCATTTACGTCATTTAAGTTTAAAATGAAATCTCAGTCTTATGACATCACTATTTTATTGATATCTTGACGACTTATATCTTTCAGCGGCCTATAGTTGATTCGTTTAGGAATTGGCTTATCTTTGGGAATATTCAACACACATGAGACAAAAGCGTGGCTACTTGGATCAGCTACATGGTCCACTTGGACGTTCAACACCGTAAAGTTAGCACACATAAGGTCAAGTAGGGTCTCAGTTATGTCAGTAAAGTGCGTGGGTTTATCGTCAAGAGCAGATATAAGTTGGTAGCAGTTAAGAAATCCCGTAATTTTTTAAAATCAGTGTGATTTTTATTGAAAACATTAATGTTGAAGTCGCCTACTAAATCAGATTTTCACACCATAGAAACGACGCATTCGAATCTGTACTAGCTTCGAAAAAAAGCCACATCTAGCCACGAAGACCGGTAAGCCGTACTCATCACGGTTGATTTTCCTCGTATTAAAATTTTGACCCACGTTTGTTTGTTTTTGGTTGGTTGGTTGGGTGTACTAATGCTCGGACAGTGAGAACTTCCCCGACATAAAAACCACCTCCCCCTCCCCTAGAACGAACCCCAACTGACCGCGGTATGTGACGTAACCGGTACCCTGGTACGTGAGGGCACCGACCTTCTTCTCCCTCCCGAAGCCAAGTTTCATTGATTGCCATCAAATCGAACATTTGTACTTACACATTGAAGAGGTCGGCACCCTTCCGTCAGAGGCGTGGCGACAACATCGCACGGTGCAATAGCCCTAGTCAGCCGGCCTCGCGTTCAGCTAACGTGACACATCGTGTACGAAGCGAGAAATAAATTTAAAAAACCAGTGGCTAAACTATTGCTCTGATTGATCTGATTTTTGTTAATTGGTTTTATAGCCTGAAAATGATACTAAATATGTGGTTTCATTTAATGCCTCTCGGTTTTATCATACTTGTATATGTAGCATTTTATTATAATCATCATGAGCAGATTCATCCACCGTCCGAGCAGACGGCCCTGCAGATGTAAATAGCTGGAGCGGTGTACCTTGGCTATGTCGATGAGCTTCATCACGAGCGAGGAGTAGACGCGCCGGCTGATCGCGTCCGTGCGCCGGGACCGGTAGTTGTCCACCTCCCTGGCGCGAGAAGAGGGCATCGTGGTCGTACAAACATTATATACATATACAGAACCTTTTTTTTGTTTTTTTTTATTAGTATAAGAGGGGGCAAATGAGCAGTCGGAGCTATTTTCATGTCTACAGACGCTCATAGATATCCGCTTAGACTTTAGAGGTTATACAGATGCGTTGCCCCCTATCCTCCTCCTCTCTCCATGGGTCTTACACATCGCACGAAAGGCGACATGAAAGGTCACTTCACGCCAGTTTTGTGTAAGCGAGAGGTGCCGACCCAATTCAGCTAGCGTAGCACTACCTCTTACGACCTGCTCTTACTTGAATTAGTCTAGGCCCTTTACCTTTTGATAATATACTTGATGAGCAGCGACATGGTCCGGTTCACGAATATCTGGTTCTCCTTCAAGAGGTCGAAGACTACCTCATGTTCGAAACTCTTGTCCTGCAGGGCCCGCACTAGCTCCGTCGCTAGACCCGTTTGCCCGTAATCCTATCCATCAAATATATATTAGAAAAAGAAATGAAAGAAAAGAAAAAAAAAGGCCCCAAAAATGACCCCTGGGGAACAATTTATCAAGTTATCAACCCTTTAGTGAGCTAATATTCCATAGTTTATAATGCGTACTTTTTCATCAAGGTTCTAATTATATTTTTGCGATCGTGTACTTGGTGATTTTAAGGCCCACCACGCAGGTTCACACTCCACCGACCATGCGGGAAGATTTTATTACGATTTCGCTTTGGCATATGGTCTGACACAACTGGTTTCCTCGCCCACGCGAATCCCAGACATTGAATTTTTTTTCTTTGCCTACTAGACATTCTGTTGACCTCTCACCTGGACAGCCACCTGGTATCCGTCGATGCATTTTTAGACTCGTCGGACCACTGCATGATACGGAGTACTGTGCCCGTTGGACGCAATTGGAAGCTGCCGCCGCATCTGGTATTTTAGGTCAGCAGATTGGGACAGGATGCGTCTTGTCCTGAGAGCCTTAAGGGCGAATTTGATTCTCGCTGGACAATCCTGATGCCATTGCCGACTCCATCGCCGATGTGGTGCTTCAAGGTATGAAACTTTTCGTTCCGTTCTCTAAAGTATCGATTGGTGGTAAGTCCCAGCCTTGGTTTGGTCGCTCTTGTCGGGTGGCGCTACGTCATAAGGAGAAGTGCTATGAGGCTTGGCTATATGCAGTGACATGTCAGGACATAAATACCAGCTTACTGAGAAAGGAGTATGATTTCGCTTCCAAGTCTCTCAAAAGTGTTATTGCCAAAGCGAAATCAGACCACATGTGCAAAATTGGCGAGCGGCTACTCCGCCATCCTTCTGCAACTCGTGCATTTCGGTCCCTCGCCAAGGCTGGCCTTGGAAATTTCAGTGTGCCCTCCTTACCATCTTTGCGCCGGTTTGATGATCCGTTGGCCCACGATGCAAAACATAAGGCCGATCTTCTGGTCTGTCTTTTTGCATCCAACTCGACTTTGAATGACCAGTGAACTCCACCGCCCACAATCCTACAGTGTAATCAATCTATGCTAGACATAAAGATCCGGCAGAGTTCCGTGCGGAAAGCATTTCTTGCCTTGGACATTCATAAGTCCAGTGGGCTCATGGAATTGCACCAATTGTGCTTCGTGGATGTGCCCTGATTAGACAACTGTCGCTTACTTAACGCGTCTTTTCCAGTACTCCCATTCTGTTGCCATCGTCCTAAGAAACTGGAAAACAGATGTAGTGCACCCGATCCCAAAACAAAGAGACGTCCAACTACCGGCCTATTGCAATAACCTCCTTGTTTTCAAAGATCATGGAAACAATTATCAACATCCAGCTTCTGCGGTATATTGAGGAACTCGTGCTGCTCAGCGATCTTCAGTACGGTTTCCGTCAAGGTCGCTCTGCTGGTGACCTTTTAACTTTCCTAACGCATCGATGGGCGGAAGCTGTTAAGTTAAAGGGGGAGACCTTGGCGGTTAGTCTGGACATAGAGAAAACTTTTGATCGGGTTTGGCACAAAGCTCTTTTTTCCAAGACCCCGGCATTTGGGATTCCCGTGCAACTTTGTGACTGGATCGCCAGCTTTTTGTGACAGACCGAAGCATTAAGGTCGTAGTCTATGGTGCATGCACGGACCTCATGCCTGTCAATGCTGGCGATCCACAAGGATGTGTTCTGTCACCCACTCTGTTTCTCCTGTATATAAACGACATGCTTCAAACCGAGAGCATTTATTGCTATGCAGATGATAGCACTGGTGACGATCTATACACTGGCCGCGTCAATATTTCACGGGAACAAGTCAACGAGTACCGGAACAAACTCGTGTCTGAAATCGAATCGAGCTTATGCGAGGTCTCGGAATGGGGCCGACTAAATTTAGTCCAATTCAACCCCAAAAAGACACAAGTTTGCGCGTTTTCCGCTAAAAGAACAGCCTTTGTCGTGTCTCCTGGATTCCAGAATACTCTTCTCATAGCTACAGCTAGCATTGGAATACTGGGCGTTGAGATATCGAGTAACGTTCAGTTTCGCGGTCACTTGGAAGGCTATCAGCGTCGCAAAAGCTAGGTGTGCTCGCAGGCAGCGCCGGATCTAGGGGGGGGGCTAGGGGGGGCTATAGCCCCGGGCCCCGTGAGTCAAGGGGGCCCCATGTGTCAAGAAAACTTATTTTCAGATATTAAAAGTAATAAAAAATATACCTAATAAAATAAATAAATCAGATTTCAAATTCAACAAGGACAAATAATTGCAATAACTATTTATTATTACTCAATATTAAATGTAAGAGAACTTGTGAGACAAAAAGACAATACATCTCAACCATTAAATGCATAAAAAAAAATATATCACAACATTAGCCATTGCTTTTTAACAATTTTAAATTAAATTTATTTCATAGGTAATGTTTAAAGTCTATTTTTTAAATTAATTACTAGTTTAATGGTTAATAAGTGGTTTGTTAAAAGTGCATTCGGCAGCGGCATAGAAGGAATGCCATTTGAAGACTTCAGGCTAAGGAATTTTGTTCTGATGAAAGATACAAATAACTAGATTCTAGAATGTAACGACATTATGTATACCACGGCAATTATTATCGTTACGACAAGAAGCTTTTTTACCTTGCCAATTTCACCCAATGGATCTTCCATTTGAGAAAATTGGCAAAATAAAAAAGCTTTCTAGCTCCCTAAAAACCGAACAAAAGCCAATTCTAGCAACGTCTGTATTCCCATACACCTACAACCTGGAAATCTTTAAATCGAGGGTGAATTGCTTGCGTGCTCCATCGTCGACCAAGTCTACACTTTCCACCAGGTGAGACAGTGACCAAACGCAAGCCTATCCAGTACAAAAAAAACTGGAATATGCAAAGGATCATATCATTCGTTAATCTCTGGAACCCTTAGGTACCTCTATCTTACAAGCTGCTGCTTTACGTCAACACTTAACCTTACATAGCACAACAGACGTTCTCTAAGTTATTGTGGTAGCTTTGACCTTCTCTTTCTTTTCGGACCTTTTTTTTGTTGATGCAGGGAATACATTTAGGTATGATACCTAGGAGCCCGGGTGGCCCGTAAGCCAATGTCGGACTCGTAATTTGGGACTTGGGAGTGCAATATCGACTAAGCCCCTGCGGGTGCAGGCGGCTATAATTGGAGGGACCCGAATCTACAAGCAATAAGATCCTTCCAGCAACTGGCTGGCCTCGGTGAAAAGGCCAGATTTATCCTCCTTGGAGACTGTCCGGCTGCCATTGAATAGTCTCTATTACGACGTCGCGTCTGAACCATGTAATGGGGTCAAGTTGCCAACCTGACCCCTGGCCTCTGTAACCAATGTCCAAATCAAACCCGCTACTCATTCCAATCCACGCCGCCCTCTGCTAATTCAGAGGCCCCGAGTCACGCTGCTCTTAGTCTGGCTTGTCCCACCAAGTCTGTCCGGTATAACTAGCCCTGCCCTGCATACCCTTAGGGATCACAAGCCACGCAAGCCCACCAACCACGACAAGGTGGCAGCACCTGGGCAGTTCCTTTCGGACGTGAATTAATGCTGTGGAAACGAAGAGAAGACCAATACGGCTTCATCTGATTGCTATGATTTTTCGTCTGGCAGCTTGGGGTCGAAAGGGGTACCGATCTCTCTCTCTCGGTTGAAAGACATGCACCCCGATATGAGAGAGATTATAATAACTAATTTAATTATTATTATAATGGTCAAACGGACCGACAGCATTCTCTCGCTCGCGCGCGGTAACTAAAATGGCCTTGGCGTTGACGTGACTTTTTCTTCTAGAGAAAATCATTATCGGGATCGTTAATATAAGTTTTGCATTTTCGCCATTCTCCAACATTTCCAAAATTTGGACTACTTCTTAGCAGGGAAAAGTTCTAAGCTGCTCTAAATACAGTATTATCAAAAGCCGTTGAAGAGTTTGTAACTTTCTGAATTTCAAATCATCATCATCACAAAATTACCTACTACTGCTCAGGCAGGGAGGCATTGCCGACATAGGTACATATTTTTATTAACATTTTACATTACGTTGATAAACAAAGACAACTTGTTGAATAAGTAGGTATCCATCTACTTGCGGCTGTTTGTTTCAAGCTAGTGAAATCTAAAATTATTTCTCGAGATCACTTAATTTCAATCACATAATTGCAAATTACCGGAATGTAATGCTGAAATACTTCAGGAATACGTGAAAACTTATAAAAATACATACTGTATAGTCGTGGGCATTAAGAATATGTAATTTTTTTGGTACTCAAAGTACAAGTAATTATACTATTCTTTTTATGATATTATATTATGACGATAATCTTTGTGCCCATTAGGGGCCCCTTTTTAACTCCCAGCCCCGGGCCCCGCCATAGCTTAATCCGGCGCTGCTCGCAGGGGGAAGCAGTACTTCACACCAGCCCATCGGTTGCAACTTTACAAAGTACAATTCCGACCAGACATGGAGTACTTCTCTCACCTTTGGGCCACAGCCCCGCAATATCAGCTTATTCCATTTGACGGTATACAATGAAGAGCGACTCGAATCGTCTATAACCAGTATCTCTCCCGCCAGTGTAATACTCTTGCCTTACGTAGAGATGTCAGTTCGCTGTGCATCTTCTTTGGTCTTTATCACGGGGAGTGT
>LUGF01045497.1:0-13671 GCA_001625245.1 Calycopis cecrops
ACCTATGTGAAATAAATATGTTAAATTATGTCAAAATTCGTGGGTTGGCCGTTTTACTATCATCACAACGATGTAAGGTGAAAAATGAATACGTTATTATACTTTGTTATAAAAAAATCTTCAACTTTTCTTTGACGTTCACGTGCAAAAGGCCACGAATTTTGATTAAGTACTGTAAAGAGTTTGTGTAGATAAAGGTTTTAGAATTAGGCCGTACAGATAATTCTGTACGTCCTAACTCTAAAACCCTAATGTAGGCTCCACTGAACAATTGATAATTTTAACAGTGCGATATTAGGTCTTGGTAACATTGTACGAGAAAATGTGTTTTGTGAGATAACAAAGCTATGCTTAATACCTAGTATAAAGTTTGCAAAATTTTTCTATAATAATTTATCATTATTCTGGGTACATCATTAAATGAAATGGTATGGACTTGCATTGTAGAACGTGTTATCATTTTAGGCCGAGGATCCCAACCAAGAGGTGAGGATAGAACAAAGCCAGTCAGACAGAACCAAGAAACCGTTTCATCCTGTGCCGTAAGTATAATGGTATTATTGTAATAAAATAGCATGTAAAAATCCTAAGTACATGCAAACATATAATACTTGTTTCCGCCCGCGGCTTCGCACGCGTGGATTTCGGACTTCAAAAATGATTCAAAATTTTTACTTATTATGTTATTCTGATATGAAAGCTATATTACTGTAAAGTTTCATGAAAATCCGTTCAGTAGTTTTTGTGTGAAAGAGTAACAAACATTCTTACAAACTTTCGCTTTTATAATATTAGTAGGATACTTAGGTACGTGTAACGTTCCTAAATATAAACGTATAATATTGTCGTCTATTTCTCTTACTGCTCTCATATATGTATATTGTTCCGACTATATTTTACGTACAGACAGAAACTATTTTCAGTTTTAAATTATAAGTTTTGTAGGCTTATATTTTTATATCTCAAAATTAATATTTTTTTAGTAAACATAATATCTATATTATGTTAATAAATTGTAATATCCACTATTGGGCGTAGCGTAGCTATTATTGGGCGTAAATGTCGAAAAAGTTATATATGTTTTTTTAAATTCATACTCTCCGTCTGGCACGAAAGACATTGCAAAGATCAATAATTTTATGGTCATCCGATAACAGTCTGTTTAAAATAAGAAACAACAAATATTTGTTTCATACGAATGTATTTCGTTTTATGTTCGAATTCGTATCCCTTCCCGTAGCCGCCGACCACCGCCTCATAGAATAAGATTTAGTTTTCAGTAAGTTGTATTTCGCTCGCTGTTGTGTTAGGTTGTCTTAGTAAATAAAAGCTTTTTTAAAAACTCTATCTCTCCATCTTCCAACTTAACTCGCATGGATAACAATTATTGCGCAGCACTTGTGAACTTTGTATTTTGACGTTGGAATAGTGCCGGCGGCCGCGACCTTGAAAAAGCCGATTTCAAATATTTGAATACCTTTAAGAAAGTCTATTTTATTGTGACTTGCATAAAAAAATAATCTAATAAAACTATTTTTAAGCTCGCCAAAGTTTGTTTTTATTAAAATTAAAATTAATTATTGACCATTGACAATTGATATGATTACTAAAGTCTGTTAATCTCAAAAATCTGTTTAATATAAAGTGTATCTTTTTTATTACAATGGATGCGAAACACGATTAGCTGTTTGATGATGTTAGGTAAATTCTTCGTGTGCGAACGATCGATGTATTTTTTCGGACCATTTCAAATCGATGCTTATTTAACAAATTAATAAAATTTGGCGAGTGACTAAACATAACCCTGTATATTTCAGCATTGAGTTGCGTCGCGAGGGCGCCAAGGTGACAGTGGGACGGCTGCACTTCGCGGAGACGACAAACAACAACATGCGCAAGAAGGGGCGGCCCAACCCCGACCAGCGCCACTTCCAGCTAGTGGTGGCGCTGCGAGCACACTCCGGGCACGCCGACTACATGATCGCGGCGCAGGCCAGCGACCGCATCATAGTGCGGGTGAGTACTGCGCCAGTAGCGAGCGACAACTGCGCAAGAAGGGGCGGCCCAACCCCGACCTACGCCGCTTCCAGCTAGTGGTGGCGCTGCGAGCGCACTCCGGGCACGCCGACTACATGATCGCGGCGCAGGCCAGCGACCGCATCATAGTGCGGGTGAGTACTGCGCCAGTAGCGAGCGACAACTGCGCAAGAAGGGGCGGCCCAACCCCGACCTAGGCCGCTTCCAGCTAGTGGTGGCACTGCAAACGCACTCCGCGCACGCCGACTATATGATCACGGCGCAGGCCAGAGACCGCTTCACAGTGTGTGCGAATATTGAGCTCGTAGTCAGCGACAACAACTGCGCAAGAAGGGGCGGATCAACCCTAACTTGCCCCACTTTCAGCTAGTTGTGGCGCTGCGAGCGCTCGGCGCGCACGCCGATCACATGATCACGACGCAGGCCAGCATCATAGTGCGGGTGAGTACTGCGCCAGTAGCTAACGACAACAACTCAGCAAGAAGGGCCGATCGGCGCCACTTTCCAGTAATATTATCATACGTGTATCGGTATATTTTTGATACCGACTGTCAATTGCTCTAAAGTGTCACTGAAGAGATGTTTTATGGTCCGACAGGCGTCGAACCCCGGCCAGTTCGAATCCGACTGCTCGGAGAACTGGTGGCAGCGCGGCGCGGCGGAGAACAGCGTGCACTACAGCGGCCGCGTCGGCATCAACACGGACCGACCGGACGAGTCCTGCGTAATACACGGTACTCCTTCTCTTTCTTTTTCTTACTATGTGTCTCTTTCTACTCCTCTTTCTATATCAGTCTTTCTCTTTCTAATTCGTTAAAGTTTTAAAACGATAGAAATATGGATTGTTCTGGTATGGCGATAGAAAATGTATATGGCGTATGATTATATCATAGATTTAGAATGTACAAGATACACAATGTCAGAACAGAGACCTACAATAAAAATATTTGATGATGTCAGAATTACTACAAAAACTCAAATATGACTTTGATTAAGCGGGTGGCTGTGGCCTCTCACTCGCTAAAATAATGGTCTCATATGTACTTCATCTACTGTCTCTTTTCTTTTCCGATGATTGGAACTTAATTTGAATGTCTCGCTCCCACGATTTGTACATCTTTCACGTAGTGAGAACAATTGTAAATCGATGGATTCTACTATGACGTAGCTTCAGAAACTTATACTTACTATAATTAATAATAATCATAATATGTATATACAGAAAGTATTAGAGGGTTGGTCTCGTTATTGAGAAAACATATTGTTAATGATGTAACTAGGTTGTCTAATGGAGGGAGCCGTCTTGGTAAGACGACGTGTTGGCTAGCACTGGACGAACTGGTCTGACTGTACCTTTTGCCGATGTGTGATAATAATCATCTGTGACGTCACAGGTAACCTGAAGGTGATGGGACACATAGTGCACCCGTCGGACGCGCGCGCGAAGCACAACATAGAGGAGCTGGACACGGCGCAGCAGCTGAAGAACGTGCAGAGCATACGCGTCGTCAAGTACGTACCGGTTACTGCCCGTCTGAATCTGAATGTTAACACATTTTCAATTCCCAGTCGTTATCGCACGATTCGACTGCGTTGCTACTGTACTACCTCTTATTCGGATTTTGACATATTAGTGTTATTCTTATTATTATTATTATTATTATTATTCTCAATCATGTGTTGTAATTTCTATTTATTTTTATATATTAAACGCGCTTTTTTCGCTTTTCCCGGCTTCTCAGAGCCGAATCTCTAATTTTCTTATAAATCCTATGCTATGCAGGCTAGTGATGCGACTCAAGTAGGAATTTTCGACTCGAGTCACTCGAGTAAGATTGTTCCCTCACTTGAGTTATATTCGAGTAAAAAAGTCACTCGAGTAAAAATGTCACTCGAGTGACGAGTTCACTCGGCGACTCGAGTGTATAGTGCCACAAACTTATCTGACACGGTCATGGAGGCGCTCTAGTCGTAGTCAAAATTACGAAATGACAGCAAGCGTCAAGCATCTACCAATTGTCCACCAATAAAACTGACATCAGATTGTCATTTCAAAATGACTGCTTTAGTTCCAGCCCTGTCCACCGGGTCAGATAAGTTTGTAGCACTATACTCGGCGACCCGAGCGTACTCGGCGCGACGAGTTCACTCGAGTGAACCGAGTAGGATTTTTTTCACTCGAGTGAGAGTTTGACAAACTGACTCGAGTGACTCGAGTAAAAACATGACTCGAGTCGCATCACTAATGCAGGCATAATGTCTACTTTACTAGTATTGTAAATTTCATAGTTTACATTTTTGTTTGCTACAGTTTTACGCAAGAAGAACTAACTGAATTTGATTGATTTTTTTTCAAAGATGCGTGTGAAAATTACTTTTATCGCGAGAAATTTGATGGTTTCCTTATGATAAAGTTTAGACGGGTGAAACCGCTGAAACAGCTAGTCATATATAAATGCAGGTAGATAATAATCTAGCAAGAGGTATAATGCCATATATCTTTCTAGGTTCAACTACGATCCGTCGTTCGCGGCGCACTCGGGGCTGGTCGGGTGGGACCCGGCCGGCGACGCTGGCGACACGGGCGTACTGGCGCAAGAACTGCGAGCGGTGCTGCCTGATGCGGTGAAAGAGGCGGGCGACGTCACTCTGCCCAATGGGGACACCATACCCAAGTTCCTCGTCGTCAACAAGGTACACGCGCACAGATGTACGCTCAAGTACGTACACGCACACACACAAGTATGTACGTACACGCACGTATTCAAATATGCACATATATGCACGCACAAAGGTAAGTACGTACACGCACGACAGGCACAACAAGTTCTAGCGATTGTCTGACGTATTAAAAGAGCCAGGTCACGTTATCCAACCAGACTTATGGTAGTCAAAAACGTGAGCACACTTACGTAAGGTTATTCACATGCACGTGTGCATGCACCCGTATATTTATATTTTTATACGAAACTAAATCTATGATATTATAAAGATAAGGTATAAGATAAGAAAGGATATTGAAATATTATTGTTTTAATATTTTTTATTTAAACTTGGATAACTTCGAACTGTTTCAAATTGAAAATATATTTAAAGTTATACTTATTTATTGACTCCTCATTTTTTATGGTCTGTAGAAGAAATAATATGTTCTTAGCACTTACTTACTTACGCTCGACTCACTGGCTTCAGTATACATGTATATTACGTGTACTTTCCCGTTGTGTGTCCTAAAACCACGTCCTTTTTTGTATAATCGACATATATAACAGGATCGCATCTTCATGGAGAACCTGGGCGCGGTGAAGGAACTCTGCAAGGTGACGGGACACCTGGAGTCCCGCATCGATCAGCTGGAACGGATCAACAGGCGCCTGTGCAAGAACCGCGTGCAGCGGCGGGACAGCCAGCGCTCCAGCGGCAGCGAGGGTAAACTATACTTAATTACAACTGATCTTTATAAATGGATAGATGGTAGAACTAAATAAAATATAGGTACTTGGACAGAAGTTAACTACTACTTATCTTTAAATATGGATAAATACTACCCAAATAAAATATACTTTGACGGGGCTAATTACCACTGATCTTGAAATATGAATAAATACTACCCAAATAAAACATACTTGGACAGAGGTTAAATTACGACCTTAAATATGGATAGCTGAAAATGCTATAACTACGATTTATCTTAAAATATGTGTAGCTGACACTGATTTCGTCACTGACGCCACTCGAGCTGTTTGATGTGAACGTGTTAATAACCCATCAACTTAGTATTACTTAGAGTGAGCCCAACATGGAGTAATGTTCTGATATTTTCTTTTTGGTTCTCTGAATATTGGCAAACAGTGAAGTAGTTTTTTTGAATCAACTCATCGCTTAATTCAGCTGATACTATTAATGTTCACGTGGTGGTAGTTCACCGTTGAGCTTCTTGAAAAAACTACTGAACTATCAACTAAAATAAATCACTCCAGTGCATACACCGTGTACGCCAATAGTTATAATACTTTGATAGTTCAGAATTTACCATCTGAAGCTTGATGTGTTCAATTTAGTTCGTTTAGTAACTGAAGTGTTGACTTCCTGATATGATATCTAATTATATTGAGATCCTCAATAATTACGCAACAAGCAGCAGCTATTCTTTATACATCTTTAACAATTTAAATGTATTATAAACTAGAAATAAAAAAATAAACTAATTAATTTCATTTCACTCTTCCAATTTCAAAAAATCTAATCCGTATGTGAATTGACCCACTTATTGTGCCATCTACTTGATGTAATAAAATTAAACATAGATAATTTTATCCAATAGGCAAAAGTTCTTAACATTGAAGATATTAATTAGAATAATTCTCTCTTTCAGATTCGAGGTTCTCCGGCATATCGAACATATCTAAATCATTTTACAGCGATGGCAACATTACCATAGATCAAATACGCGACATAGCGAGGAGTATACGTAGACAGGAGTGTTGCCACAAACTGAGCCACAACTCCCCGAAATTCACCCGGAAACAGTGCAAACATTGTCAAGGGAACAACTCAAAATACGGCAAATATTATAACTACAACAAAACGAGCGTTCGATATTCAAATAAATCGGAAAAGAACGAGACGGAAAGCAACTATCCCACTTACGTCAGCACGCTGGATTCGAATATTGAAAAGTTGCCAGACGAAAACTTTAGCACGATATCAAAGAAGAAGGACTCTTGCCTATGGCTCAGGGATGACAGTATATATGGCAACACTAAGCTACCATTTTGCTGCCGTAAATACAAGTACGGCGACCCTAGCGGTGAACTAATTTCAAATAAATTTCTACAAATAATTATAACAATATTAATTTTCGTCATGGCAGTATGGTGAGTACTTTTGACTTGTCAACTGTTAAATAAGTATCATATGAATAACCCAACCTAACGTTTAATTCAACAATATAAAAGCGAAGTGCTTAGAATATAAAAATTGAAATGCTAAAAGTGTCAAGAGCGTAAAATAGGTGGCGCCACCCAAAAGAATAATATTTAAATTGGCTAGAGATATGTTTCGACTGTGTGATCTTGTAAGTGGGTAAATAATTTAGATAAGATTATTCTAGCTATTTCTAAAACTTCTTTAGCGGCGTTGGGATAAGGCAAAATATGAGTTCGTATCAGCATGATGCTCCTTACCTTAGGAAAGAGGAGGTAACTCGTAGCTAAGCGACGGCTCCAAGTGTGTGCTACTTAATACAGGTTACTTTAAAAAAAAAATAGTAGTTGTAAGTTTTCATTTCGTCAGTCCCTGTTGTCTACTCAACTACTGTAGCAACAGGTAGTGCCACGCTGCATGCAATTTTGCACCCGAATTGGGCCGACACGGCTGGGGAGGTACCTCTAGCTTAAAATACCCGTGCAAAGTTACAGCTGTGTTGTGTGCGATGCTTAAATAGACTGTAGTCCATGGCCGTGGGAGAAGGAAGGGGGTAACGCATCTGTATAACCTCTTTGCGGCGTAGGTCATGAAAGTACCTCCGACTGCTCGTTTACTTTGCCTTATACTATTAAAAAAAACTCCCGATCTATTCTCCATGGTTCAAACACGCCAAAATTCCAGCCTGGTGGTCATGTCGGCGCTGTACTTCCGGGAGCACCAGCAGCTGGTGAGCCTGCGCGAGGGGCGGCTGGAGAAGACGCGCGCGCCGCCGGTCAAGCAGCGCCCCACCGACCTCAACCAGATACAGGTACACCCACTACACAATGACGTAACTGTATCTTGAGGGGCCCCGGGGCAAAGTCGTAAATGGCCCTGCTTAGCAGAGCAGTCTAACCAATAAAGGTGTTCGCACATCACACCAAGCTTTATATTGTGTCTCTTAAAACCTCTGGTACCGACCACGTGTTCGCTGCGTGTTTTTGAAGCGTTCAGGAACGTCCGCGGTAACCGAAAGGTTGTTCTTTGTTTGCGGGTTGGGGGCCTCTAGGGCAGACCCCTTGCATTTTGCCGATCGATCATCATTACACATTTTTTTTGAATACCTGGCAGTTTTAATCGCCTTAAAAAAGGAGAAGGAGTTGGTAGACAAATATACATACGTACAGGAATCAGTATGTATGTTTGTCCACCATAATCTCTCGTTTGGTTGAACTGATTTTAATGCAGTTTTCATAAAATTTCAGGCTTTAATAAAGGGGTTTCAGTTTGAGGCGGTTTACATTTTTGTGAAAAAAAATTATTACTCTTTAAAAACAATTTTATTGATATAACCCAAGCAAATATAATTTTGCGGTGTATACAATGATTGCGGTGAAATATAAAATCAGTTGGCAAAGGAAATTAAATCTGAAAATTAGGTTTGAGATATTAAAATGCAAAATAATTATCCGTTTACTGTTTATCTATTTGATGACAATTCAGTGTTGACGACACTTCTTTGTCACACAATTTTAATTATTAGATAATTCTTATAATATTTAGATAATAACAATTGAATTGGCATATTTTACTACCCTAAAATATTTTATATAAAAATATTAAAATAATGTTACGCTCCGTGGATATAATAAGTTACTGGAGTAGATAAGTAAAAGGTTTTAGAGATGTAAAAATCTGGATGTGTGAGCTCCAACACGATTTCGAAGTAAAATTCGAGAAAGAGACGTAAGAGTAGAGAGGCACAGCACTAAGCTTTATTCTACTGTTATGCACACGGATTCAGACGCACAGACAGATCATTTGCTCGTTCGCTTCACTAGATTTTACGTCTTTAAATTGTTTCTAAAAAGTGAACTCCAAAAAAATTTATTTAATAAATTAAGTGTAAAAATAATTAAGTCTAACAAGTCAACTAATTACCTAATAATGGCTTTAATGAAGACAGAATTCAAACGTTGTTTTATTTTCAGAACTTGAAACTCTCACAACACATACCATCGAAGAAAACTGCTAAAGGTAAATATTTCTTAACTTTCTAGCGATCTATAAAAAACTATGATACATGATATATTTATAAATAGAATTTATTATAATAATTTATTATTGTGTTATAAACGCCTTTGCCTCATTGCGGCCAATTCGAGACTAGTAAGAAATAGTCTCATGTTGTTTTGAAGTCAAATTGGCCAGTACAGCCCTAGAGATAAAGAGTGCAAAGTGACGGCTACGTCGCGATTTATGAGATTTGTTAGTTTCCGAAGGCTTAACTGGGGGAAGAGCGGAATGTCTGCCTAACAAATGTGTGTAACGTCTACGGAAGTAGTTATCCGCGGGCTCCGACTTCTCGTTGAACCCCTAATGCTATAAATAAAACTAAATATCTCGTATGCAAGTACAGAGGTAGATCGGTTTTGTTTAAAATTTTGTTATAATTACTTGTGACGTGGGGAAAGCAGGCGCACATGGTAATTGAATTAACTTTCAAAATCACATAAGGGTTAATCTCACTTATTTAAACACAAGGATTTAAATGATTTAGACACCTAATTTAGGAAAGTGCAATCGCGTTTAGCAGTAAGGATCCTAAATAATATCCTAATTAGGAAGAAAGTTTGGTTACTGACATGCTGAATGATATAGCACCCTAATTAGGATGACTAAATCTAGCCAAATGTACCTCTATACGTTTAATGTAAGGTTATAATAAAGTCGAAATATGAGCTCAATCGGAGTGTGACCTTTAAGGCTGTTACACTCTATGCAGACGCGGTAAGATATAAGTAATATCTGAGCGCATATATGTCAATATCGCTCTATACTGGACTCAAGGAGCATCGCACACTATGCCATATATGTATATTTTACCGTCAAGTATCTGTAAGGACAGACATATGTGAAAGAATGGTTTTATATGCAGATAAAATTATAAGACAGCTTAGGGCCAACCCACACGTACCACAACCGCACCACATCGCAGCGTCAAAATGTAGTGAAGCAGTGGCTAAGTGTGAATAGTGTCGCCGCAAATTTTTGTAGTTGCGCTGTGTTTCCGAAAATGTCGATGTGGTTGCGTTATCGCTGCGATGTGGTTACGTCGTATGCTGACATTCAGGGGAGCGGGGGAAGAGCGCGGGCGGCGTGCGCGCACTGTCATTGCGTCGACGCAGCGTTGTGTATGCGATGTGGTCGGCCACTAGTTCTCGGTGTCGCTGGCGGTTGCGTTGTGGTTGCGACGTCGTTGCGATGTTGTCGGTATCACACAAATAGTCGATAGTGACTGAAAAATGTGGTACGTGTGAATAGTCTTATTCATTTTCAATATAAAATATGAGCCCGACAACGTGGTGTGGTTGTGGTACGTGTGGGTTGGCCCTTAGTGTATGTCACACACTTGCCTTTAGAGTCCTTGAAAGTGTACGTACATCTTAATTTACATACTTATATGTGCGTATTCGTATATAGTTTAAAGATAATTAATATACTTATAAATTATTCATATGCCAGCCAGACAGTGTTCAAACAAATTTATTTATATATGCCACATATTAATTATGTTACAATGACTTATAAAGTACTTGAGAGTTCGATGACTTAATGACTTTGGCAAAGTAGGTAAATACTGCACATTTTTTTTGGAAATGATATAGGTCTATGCTTTGGAAGCTACTCAAATCCTAATAGTATCATAGGATTACCTTGCAACTTGGGACTAGGTTAGGGGTTGAAACTTTTTCGTAGGTGGGAAAGATGCATCCCGTTATGAAAGCGGTTTTTTTTATGACATAGGAGGGCAAACGAGCAGCCGGAGCCATTTTCATGACTACCGACGCCCACAAACATCCGCATAGAGGCTATACAGATGCGCTCCCCTCCTTTCTTCTTCCACCTCCATGGGCCACCGGCTACTTACACACCGCACGAAACGCGACAGTACAGCTGTCACTTTACGCCAGTCTCGTGTAAACGAGAGGTACCTACCTCCCCGGTCGTGCCGGCCCAATTCGTATGGCAGTATGGAACTACCTCTTACCAAATAAGTGTATGGTTGGTTGTATCAGATAGTTTAACTATTACTATCTTGGGCAGAAGCAGTTCGGCTGCGGTAGATAAGTGGATTTATCAAATAGCCGTGTGTATTCGTCGACGATACAAAATAGAAATACCGACGTCATTGCAATTTTGTGTGCAAGCCCTTACTCATTATATCGTTAGCGGCAAGACCAAGGTCGCAGTAAAAAATACTTCAATTTAAATGTTTAATTATTCATAGGATATTTATTAAGTGTTTTGTGCATTCTTTAGTATTCATATTACTGTGGTATTTAACGGGTAATAAAATAAATCTGTATTTATAATGGTTAACTTTATAGAGATACTAACTGCGTCCCGGTTTTAGTTGCGTAAGTTTGAAAATATTGGAATATACCTGCTGTTGAAATAGATATACTTTACGACCTCTTCGCATACCTACCTAGCACCCACACAAAATTTCATCAGAATGGGTCAAGCTATTTCGGAGGAGATTAAACATAAACATCGTGAGAGATTTTTTATTTGTTTGGTTTATTTGTTTCTTTGCTTGAAGGCGCTATTGTTAGATCCGATCAGAAAAATCTTTTGTTTGAAAAATCTCTGTTGATAGCCTATTTATCAAAGAAGGTTAAAGGCTATGTACTAACCTACTATTGAGATTCTACCTATAGGATCGAAGTCATGCGGGTAAATCCTCGTAGCGCTGCTAGTATAAAATTACCTGTTAAAACCACAGTTACATCAAAATCGACGCGAGAGTTTGTGATTTAAATTATAATAGACGCATCACGCACAGTAGACAATATAAAAATTATAATCTAAATGGTGATTAGACACGGTCATAGCTTTTAATGCATACGAGTAATTGGGTTTTTGGGTGCTTACTGTTATGTGTTCCATATATTTTTTATGATACAGGTGATAAACTAGCAGTGGTGATAAACTTTTGGTGATATGCCCATAGTCTCATACTCACAATTGCTGTTCAGATGCATTGCCGACCGTCCCACCCTCAAAATCGCACGAGTGTTATAGTTATACATTTCACAGAAGTATCATGTGAGCGAAAGGTACCTCCTTGGTCCGCTGCAGTACAGCAGGGCATGATCACCGATCTTACACTGCCCGAAGGTTCGAAGGCCTCTGTATACCCGGCTCTGTATACCAGGGAATTGGCGTTTTTTTTTAAATACATTTTACCATCTATGCTTCTGCTATCGATGTTGCAGCAACCTTTAGAGTTTACCGTGTGTTATAGCTATAATATATATCGGTGCTTTTTTTATATCTCTTACTTTCCTTCAATGACGTCACTATGACGACTGATGTATAACGTGCTTGTTGCAGAGAAAGGCACGCACAAGACGAGCCCGGAGTACACCACGACCACCCCCGACGCCTACTCGATGGTGACGGCCATGCACGCCTCGCGGAACTACGTCAAGAATGTGCTGCGTAAGTGTTTACCCACCACTGATCTATATGGATAGAGTTATGGCGTATAATGTGTTTAGGCACAGATCGTGAAGTGAAGTCGAACCAGAAATGGTATTTTTCAGTTTGTAATAATAGCCCGAAGACTAGAAGTTGCGAACGAGAACACTGTAATAATTATACTCAGTACGACACCGCATAGAATTGCGTGGTATGGGTGTGTGCGACACGACGCCTTAGAGCGACAACACACGCGACTTTTAGACGCGACGACCGGCGAATTAGACTCGTTTTGACGCTGAATGCAGCGATAGAGGTGTGCCTAATAGTGATATTTGAGTAGCAGCGATCGCCCTGAGCAGTTGTAAAAAATCGCCGTGAATAGTAGCAGTGATTTAATCACTCTTTACTTTAGCGCGCTGCATCGCTTCCAGCGATCACAGCGAACGCGTAATAACAGTGACCGGTCGCTGTGAGCATGTAGTGATTGAAATCACTGCTTGCGCAAACAGCACTCACTACAGCGATCGCTGTTTATGAATATCCTTGGCTGACCAGAGACTGTAGGGCCCTTGGAGAATTTTCTCCACGGTAGGTTGCCAGATGAGCGGGATTCGCCGAGAATGGTCAGATATTTTGCGAAATGTCTCGAGTTCCAAAAAATATAATATATAAAGATAAAGTGTTCCGACAATACAGATATTTATAAGAAGTTAAATAAAAGCAGAACTAGTCCGCTATTAATCGAAATTTTGTTACCGCGGACGTTCATTGACGCTTCAAAAACAGGCAGCGAACACGTGGTCGGTACCGGGAGAATTAAAACCTCTTTAGGGAAGAAATAGTAATAGTACATTATTTGTCTTGACCACAATTCAAGAGACCCTTTTATTTTGTCTAGATATTTTAGTAATCCCATTTGGCAATCCTTATCCATGAGCTTAGGGCTCGAATACATCCATACATTTATTGCACATACGGTCGCGTTAACTAACCACAAGTACGTGCAGATATGGAGGCGAGCTCGCCGCGGCCGCTGGGGCCCGTGTCGGGCACGCGCCTCGCTGACGTCATCGGCGGGGGCTGCTCACTCACGCTGAACAGCGACAACGAGCTGGACGCGGAGTGCCAGGTAAGTGCCGCGTAGCATAGTGCTAAGGCCGGATGTTCAGTGGCATCTACGCTAATATAAATATCATGAGTTTGTTTGAATGCGTTAACATATTGAACTAAGGGTCC
>LUGF01045497.1:13744-26911 GCA_001625245.1 Calycopis cecrops
CGCTTGAAACGGCGATCCTAGATGGTTTATGAACATGTAACCACTTCTTGAACCTTTTCTGCTCTCTATAAGAGGACACGGTTTTATTAGCGATTTTTAATCGCTCTTGTTTATAAACTATATATAGAAATTATGAAATTACTACCGACGCCTATAGACAGTCCAGAGTCGAAAAAATAGGCAGATGTATTGTTACTTCATCACGTTACCCCCAATGGAGCATGGGACTCCCAAACCGTACAAAATGCCCCAGCAATACCGTTCGCTTGCAATGCATCGAGTGTCCTTGCTAGTGTTGAGGCCAACAACACAAGCAAATATTGTATTTGTTGTATTCAAACGATTGCCAAGGTGACGTTCAGCGCCATCTGAATTAAGGACTGAAAAACTCTTGACTTGCTACATACAAGTTATATTAGTAAGAGGCATGCATGGAGCCGAATTGGGCCGGCATGACCGTCAAAACCGGCGTAAAATGTTATCGCGTTTCGTCTATTTTTTATTGTCATATTTTATTTATGATAATTGATTTCTTTTCATGCTTCAAAGGATTATAAAAAGATATTGAAGTTGATATTGAATACTTTAGTAAGTAATTCGAGTTTTTTATTAATCGTGAGTTCTATGCTGAAGAGTGAATCACACATCACACAATCTATTATACTGTATACATGAATTCAACGATTGCTAAAATATCGCGCAACAAACATGTACAAGTAGATAGAAAATGCACATTCAATATACCTATTCAACACAATTACAAAAAATGAAATGACGATTAAGTTTTTGGATTTAGATGAGGAGATAAAGTAATCGGAGCCTTTTGACTACCGCCGCCCATAGACATCCGCATAAGTATTGTAAATTCTTTACCCTTACCTCCCCATAACCGCGTCACTCGTAAACCGCACGAAACGCCACAACCACTTCACACATTATACAAGGTTGATAAAAGCGAGAATCACGTATTCAGTGTATCACTTCCAGGGCACACAACAAAAATCAGATCAATCGGAGCAATAGTTTGACATACAGGAATTTTTTAAAGTTTTTACTCACGTCATACACGCTGTATCATCAGCTGATCGAGCGCCCGCCCGCCCCGGGTCATTGACCCCGTGCGAGGTGTAGTCGCCCGGCCCAAAGCTTGATTAGATTTTTTCACTATTTAACTTGTTTGAAAAAAGTATTTTCGTATACAGGCCGTAAACTTTTTTAATAGTTTCGGATTAACTGTAGACACTTATAGAATATTTTTGGTTTAATTTAATGCCTCTCGCTTGTATCAACTTTGTTTGAGTCATTTTGTCTCCAGAAAAAAAAATGATATGGAATACTTTTTTAAACCCAATCTTTATCAGTCTGCTGGACGTACTCAAACCCATTACTGTTTACTTTTCTTACAGTCCTCTTGCGGTCTCGACACGCCGCAGACGTACGACAACCAGGAACCCTTCGAACAGACCAGCTCGGATAAGGAAATGAACGAGACCTTCCCGAGACCCGAGTCCAAAGAAAAGCTACCCCTCACCCCCGTCATTCCCGAGAAGAACAGCTCGGACCCGGAAAACGCGCTGAAACTGGAGAAAGAGCTGAAACCCATGAGGGAGGAAATCATCCCCGAGTCGAACTACGTGCTGCCGAATAAGAATATCAGCGAGGGGAGGGTAAAGAGGGAGGTGAGGGACACGATAGAGAGAGGCAGCTCGGAGGAGATGACGCTACAGGATCAATCGGAGGAACTCAACCCTCTAGGTAATTGAAGTGAGAACCTCTTTAAGGTCAACGCAGACATATCAAGTCGGAGAGGGAACGTAACCGTATCGCCTTGAGCCGTTTAGTATTCTTTGTATAAAACTCAATACGCACACTAGTGGACAACGTAATGTAATCGCCTCGCCTCGAAAAGAAAAGGTGATACGGTTACGTTCCCTTACCGAGTTGATGTGTACGGTGACCATTAGTGGTGTTAGGGTAAGGAAGGGAGTTCGCATCAGGAACATGATACGTAGAACGGGAAAGTGGAATAAACGTAGAATACAAGTGTGCGCTACTAAAGACAAGTCATTATTACTTGATGGTTTTAAGTTTTCACTTCTTTCGACAGTCCATATTGACAGATTCTTTCTGTATTTTTTTACTGTTCTCAGAGGCCATGAGCCTTTTTCCAACTAAAATGTTCTTGGACAGGGGTCCGTATAGTTTTTTAAGGACGTGTTTCAACTTTAAATAGCCTCATTCTCCTATGCAAACATATTTTCTGAAGGCTTTATTAGCCATGTCAACGATGTCTATGACGTCTATGACGTCTGCCATCTGTCATAGATATGCGTACATCACGCTGATAAGCGTGTAAAATTATCAATGTAAGCATGGTATCCTACAAAAAATCGCATTTCATCTTGCAACTTTTGTTAAAACATTCCAAATTAACGCGTTTTCATGATTACAAAGTACAATGACCACAAAATAAATACGATACAGTCAAGTGCTATATTTAGCCCAATTTGTAATGCCAGTGAACCCAGAGTTCGTCTAATAAATAAACGTATTTGTCATAGAATGCACAGACATTATAATAAATTAGAATGCACATTAACCTTAAAGTCTTTAAATTCGGGAATGAATTACGTTTGGAAAGGCAATCGCTGCTTGACAAGTTGTAGATGGATGAATTTCTCAACGGTACGCCGAAATTAATGTACTAGGACGACCAGGTTAGCGCAGTGGTACAGAGATAGGCGGATCTTGTTGCGCCAGGGGTCGCGGGTTCGAATCCCGCCTAGGTCATGATGCATTCCTATTTTTTTAATGATATAGGGGGGCAAACGAGCTGTCGTAGCCATTTTCATTACTACCGACGCCCATAGATATCCGCATAAAGGCTATACACATGCGCTGTCCTCCTTTCCCCTCCCACCTCCATGGGTCACCGGCTACTTACCCATCGCACGCGACAACACAGTCACTTTACGCTGGTCTCGTGTAAGAGGTACCTCCCCGGTGGTGCCGGTCCAATTCAGCTGCATGCAAGCATGCAGTGTGGCACTACCTCTTACTAAATTTCTCAAATTTATAAATCATATAAATACATTTCCGTTGTCTAGTACCCGTAATACAAATCCTTACCGTACTTAACACGGGGCTAGACTAACGTAGTGTGTAAAAGTCCACAGATATCATTATTATTATTATTTATTATTTCCAGGGACTCAAAAACACCCATATAAAGGTAACTTTTTATAAGGATTACATTTTATAATATAATATACAAATCTGAACCTAATTGGCTGTTAACATAACAGTCATTAACACTTACAAATTCAAAGTGATTCACTTTATTTCTGTCTTAAAATAAAATCAGAAACGGAAACAGGCGTTCAATACACTCTATTCGGATACCTGGACATTTCCTGTTCTGCCGACTACCTGCTTCCTTATGGAAGAAACATTCGCAGAGATAATGTGTTCGCACATTATAACGACTCCACGCTGACTCGAGTCCAACTCAACTCGACGTATGGCATTGAAATGTAAGCTTAATGTTGTGTTTCTTAAAAGTGAATTTGTCAGTTGAAAGTGTACAAGTGGCAGAGTCGATTCGGCTTCGAGTTGGTATAATGTGCTGATAAACTGTGCTGCTACACAACAGCTACATACACGAGTGTTGTGCAGAATGTGACACTGTGGTGCTGGGCGTGGGCGGCGGGCGCGCGCGCAACACGTCGCTGTGGGGCGAGTCGGTGTGCGCGCACGTGCGTCACAACTACACGTACGCGCTGCCGCTCGCGCCGTGCGTGCACGCGCCTCACCTCGACTTGTATCTCAGGTACATATTATGTGCAATTAAAGACATTGTTATTTAATAGTTTTAAGAATTTATTTAATTTTGTTCGCAGCCCCGTTGTTGGCATTGTTTTTTTGTCAATTCATTGTAATATTCGAAAGAGGAGAAAACAAAAAAGCAACAGGACAGATAAAATCACGATCTAATTTTTTTTTTCAACGATCTTATTTCATTTTATTTTCTACGACATCGATTTTCCGACAGGACGACCAAGCTGAAGGACATTCGTCTCTGCGAGCTGCAGTGCAAGTACGACACTGCCAAAAACTGCCAGATAAACCGCGAGTACGCCAGGCCGCAGCCCGGCGCGGGCCTCTGGACCTCCAGGATGACGCTCGACTGCAACATGGACCGCCGCATGAAGATACGTGCCAGCTTCCAGCCGCTGAAGGTACTGTCCATCACTAAAACGGCCACTCACAAACAGCGCCGGATTGAGCTCTTGGCTTGGAGATCTTGAAGTTGAGAAGAGTATCCTTTTATGGGTACAAAAATGACCTTAAGGCCCTGGGGCCTTACGTGGGCCGAGGCTGCAGCCCCCATACGCCCCAATTTGGATCCGGTGCTGCTCACAAACCGCACGAAACTGCCAGGTTCTAGAGTGGAAAACCATGGGCCAAATGGCCACTTGTAGCACAGTGTAATAAATTAAATTATTGAATACAATTTTTGAGGTTGAAAATCATAAGAGAAGTGCTATAAGAGGGGTGGGGGATTTATAATTTAGTTTTTGTCTACGCCATATGAGATCAGGACTGTCCCAATTTTATTTATTATATCTGTATATATCTATAGGATATCTATACTATAGGATATATGGTGGTAAGCTAGCAGGTATCATAAATCATACCTGTTCATCCTGTTAGTGTCACATTGATTTAAACAACCTTCAGAGCATCAAGTTGATTAAATTTATTTTTCATTTTATATTAATTTTTTATTTTAAAATAAAATTTAAAAAAAATATAAAAATGAATACCATCATTGCTTAACAACTAGCTTCCGCCCGCGGCTTCGCCCATGTGGATTTCGGACTTCAAAAATGATTCAAAATTTTAACTTATTATGTTATTCTGATATGAAAGCTATGTTACTGTAAGGTTTCATGAAAATCCGTTCAGTAGTTTTTGTGTGAAAGAGTAACAAACATCCATACAAACTTTCGCATTTATAATATTAGTAGGATATGTAATGCAACTGTCTTATAAAGTGTTGAATTTGTTTGCAGGAGTTGTGTTTCTTGGACGCTGACAGCAAGATACCGTTCATTGAGTTCAACATACATATATACAGAGACTGCCGGAATTAGGTAACTTCGGCGTCCGTGACAAATGGCAATGTTATATTATCTGTGGAGTGTGGAGATACGTGGAGCAACTTATTTAGGGGCTAGACTCAAACAGCCTTATTAATAAACAAAGATTAACTTCACTCCAAGTATTAAACTAGAATCTGTCAAATTCCTAATTGTTTATGTTTATTAATAAGGAATTTGACACACTGTAGTTTAATACTTGGAATAAATTAATGCTTGGTAAAGTTAAACTATGTTTATTAATAAGACTGAAAAAGTCTACCGAAAAACAGTAAAAAATATTTCCACGGAACAACAAAAACGATTGGAAGTGATAAAGGACTATGTCCAAAACCGATGTCACCAAACTTACACAAGTCAGAAGGTTTGTTATACTGCACTACAAGAAAACCAAAAATTTCAATAATTGGTTGGTAATCACTGATCACAATTTATGTCACATAGAGGTGAGAGGGATATTTAGCGTATTCCGTTTCGTTCCTTTTCCAATGTCTCCTGAATTGCGGTACAATAGTTGTAAAAACCAATCGGATTGGTACTTGGTTTTTAATTGGTCCACTTCGTATTTAAGTCGCTGTTGCTCCGACGATTTCAAAACTTTTTACCTCTACACTCCAAAGTTTTAACTTTCTTCTCTATTATCTTTAGAAATTTGACAAAATGTATTATTTTATTTTAAGATGAATTTAATGCATGTCAAAATCATTATACGATTTTACTTTTTTTGCCATCGCGATTTCGAATTTACATTAATGTATATTTTAGCATTTAGTTTAAATTTACGCCGTTTAATTAAAAAAAAACGTGGAACTTGCCTTTTGGTAGCATAATTGAAAGTAAAAATAAGACGGTCCATTTTTGATTCGGCCGATCAAATCTTAAAAATAAAATATTTATTTTTTTATTTATACATAAAGATAATGGACTTCGAGCATTTCTAAGTAAAATCTGTATTTTTTTTTGTAATTACATATGAAATCTCGTGTAAAAAAATTAGAAATAAGATATATTACATTTAAGGTAACTTATAAACATTCCAAAAGTGCAATTATATCAATATTATATCCGTCCTTATGCCGTATAGGTGTTAATCATGATTCTTGAGCATTAGCGCCATCTGCGTAAAACGAATGTTTTAGAATTTAGATGATAATTGAAATTAGCATTTGTCGATTACATTCCATTTTTTTAGTTGAATTAGTTGAGTTTAGATATTAGTCTACTCAAAAATCAAACGATACGATTCTGCAATTATTTTTTTTTTTTTAAATATTTTTGGCCAGTGTGTAATTTTCGGTTACCGCGAACGTACATTGACGCTTCAAAAACAGGCCACGAACACGTGGTCGGTACCGGGAGCGTTAAACTTTCAAAGCTTCAAGTAGCATAAACGAGATATACTTTTTTTGCCTATTGAACAAAGATGTTTTAATAACGTATGCATAATTTTTTTTTTCAAAATAAAATTATGTAGGATCTATATTATGATCTATAAAAGTAATTATATTATACTGATTGTTCTTTACACTCCGTAAGTAATTTGAACATTTCCTACATAAGCTTTAAATGTAATGATGACATATTTTTGTACAATTTTAGTTATTTTGTACCTGTTGTTATTTTTAGAATCTCGTTTTTTTTGTTTAACAAGCGATAAATTTATAAAATGCGGTGGTAGATGGATATTTTTTACTAGTTTAGTGCAATTGTACAGTTTGTGTATTTTTTATATCGTATTGTTATAGTGTTTATTTTTTTGTTTTTTTTTTTCGTCGCGTAGTTTTAATTACTTGCAGTATAACGACAACTAAGTAACTTAGGTTTTTAATGGATTATCCTCAGTATTTCATTCGAGTTTATTTCTTCGTAAATAAGTAGTAGGTACCTACATTTTTATATTCACATATTTATTTTTTTATGGTTTATGTAGAGGAGCTGGCATACACACCATGAGCTTATAATATGAAAGATGCGTCTATTGTTTTCGATATTCTCATTATATAAAAGTTTAATTATAAATAAGACGTAAAAAACCTGTAAAAATAATGCGCTACTCCCAATCCAACCTCGACAATTAAAAATAAGTACGATAGTAAAACCCTATGAATATAGATAATGAACATTATTAATGTGTGTTAGTTTTTGAAAAAAAAAAACTGTTTAAAAATGTAAACACGGTTTCAGTTAACACATTCCAAACGGTACTTAGTTAGTTTTAGTCTTTGTATTTAAAAACGCTTTAGTTATGTTAAAAAAAATGTTTCATGCAGTAATGAACCGCAAGCGCAATATATTATCACGACTGTTTAGTTTATAATATAAGTAAGACAATTTAAATTATACATTTAAGTTCGTTGATAAATCTAGAAATAGAATTTCAAACTTCTTTCTTCTTTTTGATCTCTTCGGTAGCTAAGAAGTAATGTGACGTTTAATCGACGTTTATAAAAAATAAAAATAGGTAAATGTTTTTCACACAATGTAGTATAAATGCATCACAGTAGTTTAACTTATATTTAATTATTTAGTGATACGACCTAAACTTTATTACCTTGCCATATTATTTAATCACATTTTTAAAATGGCGACACTAGACATTCGCGGCTCGCGCTAAATTAAGAAAGAACTCCGAAGAAATTTTGTGCGTAGGCGACTTTGGCCTGCTTAATCGACGCGAAACGTGAATTTTAAAAAACGTGCTCGTTTTATTACAATAATTTATTTAAATATTATTCATTTAAAATATACAAACATATATTTAATTGCCATAATATGCTTGTTTCTTTTACAATTTAAATTTTATTGAATCACAACTTTTGCAATTTTATCTGTCCGAAATTAAAGATTTTTAGTATAATTGCATATCTTTAGACATATTCGATGTAATTTCTTAGTATATTGTTAGAGTTATTATATTGAATAATGTATTAAGTAATTTCATGTTTAAAAGAATGCATTTTATGAAAATAAAATAAATGTAGATTTTAGTCGCTTTTTATTTTGAGACACCCTTTTTTCCTGTGGATTGGTTAGACCCTTGGGTTGGTACTTGGTATCCAATCATTCGACAGGGCTATTACAGAGATGGTCGAAAGAACTTGGTGTAACTGTGGTAGGAGCTCTACCACCGTTTATAACTGGTCACCCCGGTGGCCCAAAGACCAGGACCTTGTAAAGACTGATAAATTATTTGGATTCTAGTTTCTCAGAGGTACACCGAGAGCAGGTTTTTAATGGGACTTGTTTAACCGTTACCGTTTTTAAAATGAAATGATATCGTTGTAAAACAGAATGGCTGCTACAAATAAATCGAAGCTGCTGTGCGTCCCGCCTTTTTTTTACGCAGGGGAATACATTTTTACAACCTATGAGCCTGGGTGGCCCCTAGACGTATGTCGGACTCGACACTTAGTGCATTATCGACACGGCCTTAGGCCGCTATAATAGGGTATTTGACAATTTTTTGATTTTTTTTATTTCATACTTTATGACTTGTTAAACACGTTACATAAATATTTCCAGAAAATAAGCTGTATTAACAAAAAATAATGTTAAAGTTTGAGTTATTACACTCGCGCCTGAAACAGCGCAAACTGTCATGGCGGCGCAATATGATTGACGTGAAACGCAAGTAAATAAAGTGTCAAACACTAGGCAATTCGGCTAGAGTTTACTTGCCGGTGACGTCATCTGAGTTTCAACCGATCACAAAACTTTTTGACGTTGACAAATAATTGCTTCTTTATTTCGCAAATTTTACAATAAATATGCATTTTTTTATATAAAATAGACTTGTATGCGATTTATTATTATCTTATTTAATATTATGATGACTATAATTCGTGGTATATTTAAGATAGTGTCAAATAGCCTATTGTGAGGGGTCCCGATCCGCAAGTAACAAGATCCCTCCAGTGACAGGCTCGCCTCGGCGGAAAGGCTTCTTCGTGGAGACAATTTCTATGAGCTCAGGAGCTGAGCCCTGGCCTTCTACTACAAAGAAGCACTCCACCAATTTGGATTGGCGGAGGACCCTTCAGTTGATCTGCTCTTAGCCTCTCTCCCCAAGCCTGTCCGGTATGGGTAGCCCTGTTCAACATAATTTTGGGATCACATAGGCAAGGCTACAACCCGGAAGATGAAAAATGTATGCAAGCAATATTAAACACAACAGATTTACAATACATACTCTATACTTTTGCGGATAGGACAAACTGCCTATTATATGAATAAAATTACAAAACAAATTATGTGAAAATATACATATAATTTGAAACACGAGGTCAATGTCAATGAACTGTTTTAATTATTGAGACGTTATGGCTGAAGTGCCGGCGTCTTCTATTCACTATTTGTAACTATTATAAGCGGGCAAACGAGCAGTCGGAGCCCATAGACATCCGGCCCGCATATACAGACCCGTTGCCCTCCTGCCTCCTCCCCTCTCCTCGGGCCACCGGCTATTTGCGCGCAGCACAGCTGCCACTTTACGTTTATCCGGTATCGTGTTAGCGAGAGGTACCTCCCAATTGGGCTACATCCATGCAGTGTGAAACTACATCTTACTAAAAGTTTAGTAGTGAGCAGGTACCAGGGTCGAATCCTGCCTTGCAATGTGTTATTGGGAGTTTACAATATCTAATAACAATCTTAAGTCCGTATATTGGTGGTGCTACATCCTGTGCCTCGCAGAGAAAGAAGAAAAAAGTATTTATGCCAAGTCCCTCACAAATTAATAGGATCACTTTAAGCCGTCGGTCCTGCGTCTATTTCTTGCTGGGCGTACCGGAGAGCCTTCGAAATGGAGAGTGAGGAAATAGAAAGCACTAGTGTCTGCGCGAAATGTTTTGCACCACAATATGTCCTCACAGATGGTTCGTGTAGATACGGGCCGCTCATTAATACAAACTACATAAAACAACCTGATTGGAATGATTTATCTGATTTAAATTATAAATACTGGAAAAACTAGTAGAATTCTACAAGATAATACAAATAAGAGAGCAACGTTCGCATTGTGATGATTTATAACAGTTATTATTTATTACATGACAACTTTCTTGGCCATCTAATCCTGAATATTATTTTGGCCTTAAGACCTCGTCAAGAGAAATTGAACGAGCCCAAACACTGATGGACGATGGATCCAAGTGGGGGTTTAGGGGTGCTGCAGCCCTGAGCCTCGCAAGGCTTCATGATCAATTTTTGTACCCATAATTTAATTAATTAAATTATGGGTACAAAAATTAAATTAAACTAAAAAGTTTAATTTTGTACGACCTGCTCTGCATGGCAGCCGAATTAGACCGCTACGACCTCCGACGGGGCAGTAGTACCTCTCATATTATACCGCTATTGTAAGTAAGTACTCTGAATAAACATTTTCTATTTCTATAAAACCGTTATGCTATCGCCTTTCGAGCGGTTTATGAGTTTCCGTTGATGCTTTTGCTAAAGGAAGGCATTGCGTCTGCATTATTATTTTTATCTACACTAATGTTGTAACATTCTACTTATGTTTCCAATACTTGACTTATAATGACTACTGTTATAGCTCAGACAACAAAAAACTCAATTTAAGCAATTTGACATGATGTTATAATATTCAAATCGATATCGTAAAATCTCATTATAACACTGTGTGAGAGCGGGAGGGAGAGAAAAATGGTGAGACAGACGTATGTCAAAATCCTGAGCAG
This sequence comes from Calycopis cecrops, assembly GCA_001625245.1. Classification (NCBI taxonomy): domain Eukaryota; kingdom Metazoa; phylum Arthropoda; class Insecta; order Lepidoptera; family Lycaenidae; genus Calycopis; species Calycopis cecrops. Next base: position 24,606 of record LUGF01045497.1, read on the forward strand.
CGCGCGCTTGCTCCTGATTGGCCCAGCGCGCGCTGCAATGTCAACTGTCATAGCATATATGCCGACAGTCGGCAATCGACGCCCAAGGTATTAATTGATTAATTCTATTAGTCAGTATTAGCGAAAATCAAATAGTTTTAGAATTAATATTATAAAATAAATACATATTATTATATAAAAGTTGAACAGACCAGATACTGTAAAGTTAAATATTACAAAATATTGATATATTGTATTAGAGTAAACAACAAAGTTTTGTGTTTATTATTATGTATAACAGCTTGAATATGTTTTAGCAAATTTTAGTGTTAATACCGGTGTGGACAATGGACATGTGTTATTAAGATAATCTTAATGTTTGTACCATAACTTAATCAAGTGTTTGTGTCCTGTGGAAGAGCGGAGAATCCCACTACAGGTATTTATTTACTTAAAGGGTTTTCTCCAAACATTGTATTAGGCACTTAAGTTTTGCTCAAAGAAATAAATAACTTATTATTATTATTATTATTATTAGTGAAGATAAAGTAGTGTATGCAACTGCATATAACACGGGTATTAAAACACTTGTTAACTATTTTGAAACTCGCTATCGCTCGTTTCAAAAATTCCACTCGTGTTTTAATACCCTTCATTATATGACAGTTGCATAAACTACTATTAAATATTATGCCAAGGAAAAAAAAAATTTTTAACGTCCTTGTATTTCGTAACGTCCTTTAAACTGGGGACGTGAAAAAATATTGAGTCGAGTGATTTATTTATGTTAGTAAGTTAATTAATGCATGCTTAGAATTTTATTTCCATGATTTTGTTTATTCGAGGTGATTATTATTCTTATTTAGTGAAGCGTTTCGTTAGTTTTATTCTTATGAACGAAGTGAATTGTTTTTTGTTTATTTGTAAGTTTGTGTTTCTATGAACAAATAGAAATAATTGTTGTAGCTTTGATTTAGGGAGTTATTTTTTATTAAATTATTAAGAAGTTTTTGGACAATCGATTATTATGTTTTAATAAGGATCTATTATTATAAAAATCTATTTTTCCCCCAGACAAGTCACAACCCTACTTTATACTAATGGGCGCTGGCATTCATAAAGTAGCTCTGATTTTAAATTGAAAATTCTACATTAAGATCTATATTATCTTAAATGTTATACCTACATAAAAATATCGTGTCACGGTGTTTGTCCAAGTTTGTTGCTTTGAACCTAGATCTACTAGATCTGACACTAGATCGTTAAGTAAGTACTTATATTTCATTCCGATATTTCCACGGGTTCAAAACTTACGCGGGTAAAACCACGGGGCTGCGCCCGTAGTACGTAAAAGTATAATAATCTTGTGAAGCAACGCGTGAATAGTTCAGCATATAATATACATATTAAACAAATGTGTCTTGATTTGTTTATTCATCAGCTAGGTGTAGCCTCTCTCTCGACCCAGAGAGAGTAGACCTGATGAAGACATCTTACATCACACAAGTATTCTTTAGACTTTTTATAGTTTTGCACATTGTCGCATTGCCATGAGCCGTGAATAGGATTTTTTTTTTTTGGTATAGGAGGGCAAACGAGCAGCCGGAGCCATTTTCATGACTACCGACGCCCACAAACATTCGCGTAGAGGCTGTGCAGATGCGCGGCCCTCCTTTCTCCTCCCACCTACATGGGCCACTCGCTACTTACACACCGCACGAAACGCGGCAGCACAGCTGTCACTTTACGCCAGTCTCGTGTTAACGAGAGGTACCTCCCCGGTCGCGCCGGCCCAATTCGACTGCATGCAAGCATGCAGTGTGGCACTACCTCTTACCAAAAATCGAAAGGATCCGAAGGAATCATGAGACTCGCAAATCGAATTGGGTGCTTATACTCTGTAGATGCCCTCAGCCTAAGGTGCCCGGAGCTCCCATATCAGAATTCAGACAGCAACCAGCCGTGGGGTCAGCTATTGAGTCAAATGTAGTAAGTACTTGGTACATTTAACTCAATGGGGACACCATCATCACCACCACATCAACGACGATGACGAGAGGACCTATACTTACGAACCAACATGATGAACATTAATGTAACGCGCCTAAACGTACTCCAAAAACCGAATTGAAATGTGAAACTCAGTTGAACCTACTCGGCCGAATGTGTCACAGGTACCTTCTCCGAGCACATCGCAATGTTTAATTTGGTTGACATAACCGCAGTCCGCAGCGCAATCCACCGGTAATGGGGAAAGGCTTCATTCTTGCGTAATAAGTGACTCAACAACGGAATGATTTTATGGAGATCTTTTCTTTTACCCAACC
>LUGF01045497.1:30997-46240 GCA_001625245.1 Calycopis cecrops
AGTGAGTTCACTCGTACGATGAACCATCAGATTTTTATAACAAATAACAAAATATGTGTATTTCTTTAGTATAATTATAAGTATTTATACATCATTATAAATTTATAAATATAGAAATACTTTATAGACGTTATCAAAATTATGAAATAATTTAAACGCTCTTTTGAATGATAATGTGGACCTGAGCGTCTACATAACTGGTCCTTTTTTTTCTTTGTACAAAATTTTTGGACGTAAGAAACTAGACGAGAACTGCTGGGTGCTAGCAGCTAGTGACCACAACACGTGGCGTCCTCCGGGAGCCTGTGTCCGGCAGCCTGTGGACGTCCTCTGCTAATGTTGATGACGTAGACCAGGGCTGCTCAACCATATTAACAAGTGGGCCAAATGGAAGATTACGACATATACAGCTACTGACAATTTCCGTGAAAGTATTTCCAATTCCTTTTAGTAGTAATTTGCAAAAATCCACAAAATCTTCACAAAATTTTGTGGATTCAAAGATTTCTCTGTCGGAAAAAAAGAGAAATCGTAGGTAACGATTTTTCAGTTCAACAAGTTCGAATTTGATTGACAGGATAATTAACTACTAGTCACTGAATCTGAAAGGAGTTATATTAAATGTATATTCTGTGTTTTGTTGTCAAATGCTTAGATGGTGCTGTAAGATTCGTATTTAGAACAATTAACTAATATAGTTCTCGGGCCATTAAAAATGCTTTTTGGGTTGGGTTCAGCAGCCCGGATATCGTCACCTGTACCCACGACCTGTGAGAATTCGTTAAAAAACTACTGTTAGGTTAGTTAGGCAGTGAAAATCTTTACAGATCATTAGGATGTATTTCTGTTCCTGCTGTAACAACGAATACTAAAAAATAGAATTAACAGAAATATTTACAGGGCTCCCATACTACAAACGTGATTTTGCTATTTTTTTTGTCGATATTGATAACGGCAAACAACATTTATCAACCTTATAAAACAATGGTACGGAACATTTCGTGCGCAAGTCCGACTCGCACTTGGCTGTTTTTGTAGACATCTGACTTTTGTACTTTAAACCCATAGAAATTCGAAAAAAACACAAGAACACACAAGTTAACAAAAACAGACCAACATCGTTCATTACTTCACTTACTTTACTGTAAAACGTAGACAGAGAATACAACTTACTTAATTTACTAGCTGCGCCCCGCGGTTTTATCTGCGTAAGTTTTGATGCCATGGAAATATCGTGATAAATACGTTATCATGTCAATAATCAAAAATATAAATGTGCTACAAAAACATAAATACCTAGTCTAGCCATAACTTCTGTTACAAAGAAAAACATTTTTTTTAATTGCAAATAATATTCATTATTTTTCAGTGTGTTAGTTTAATACACAAATTTAAAACAATTAAAAATATAAAAAACTTCGAAGTGGTTTCCATTGGCTGCAATACAGTCCTTTATACGTTGTGGCCAGTTATCAATAGAAGCACGCACTCTTTCCACGGGGAAATTCATCACTGCCAATCGTATGGATTGTTTTAGGGACTAAAGATTATCATGGCGTTTAGAGCAAGCAACTATCTAAAACTGACCATAAATCGTAATAAAATGAAGATTGGGACTAGACCACGGCCAGTCTTCAGCTCTAATGAAGTCCGAGACGTTCTTCCAATCAAGAGCTTTGTGACCAAGCGCAGAGTCTTGCTGGAAGAACCATACTTGGTTATTGAGCATGGTGTTATTAAGGGGCTTAATTATCTTCTCAAGAATGGTTCTTGAATCTTGATACACTTGTACCGATGTTTTGATACCTTTTTCACAAAAATATCGCTAAGTCACTCCTTCATAGCTAACACCTCAGTTACTCCTTGATAGCTAACACCCCACGAAACCATCACTGAAGTCGGATAAAGCCCAAGTTGCACTCTGTCGACGAATTGGGAAGCTTCCTTAGAGCTTTGAGCATAAATAGGGTCATTTTGTTTGTTAAAATTTTGCTCAATTGTAAAAAAATTCTCATCCGTAAACAAATTTTTTGCTGTTTCTGTATTAGCCTTCCATTGCGTACCGCAATCAGTAGTTGTTCCAGTAGTTAATTCGATTTTACCACCCTATTCATCTTTAAATTATAAGTTAAGAAATGATCAGTGCGTCTCTTATAGGCTGCAAATCCTAAGTCATCTCTTAAAATACGCGACATGGTTCTAGGTGCTATCCTTAATTACCGAGATAAAATGTTTTGATCTCGGACAGGATTTTTTCGAATTCTTTCCCTTACTGCTTTTTCGTACGAACACTACGTTGCAATCTAAAAAAACGGCGAATATTCATAACATTTATTGATATAAAGTAGTACTTTGACTTTTGAGTAAATATTTAACCAACCGGAGAGGCGAGAGAGACGATGGTCCTGTAATAATATTACATTGTATGTTATTTTTGCTGGGTCTCCCAGCAATTTTGACAGACTTTTGTGCTATATGCATTTGCGTTCGCGGCGCTTCCATTCCTTCCATACTCAAATATGTTACGTCATCAGCCTTTTTATTACACTAGTAAAAGACGGCAACGTGTCTACAATCTAAATATCGTATGGTTTTTAGTATAAATCAAGTTATAGACTTCTGGTCACACAGGTGTTTGCCTAATAAGTACCAAAATACCGTGTGTTTACTTTGTACGTTTGTGTTTAAACATTACCTCATTGTTCACAACTTGTAGTTATTTGCGTCAATGACTGATCATTGAGCGCGCGGCTGGTAGATTGTAGGTACCTACTAACTACGTTTAGATGACGTGAATGATGACGATGCTTTTTTTCCCTAATTAGGATACAATAGGATAGGATACAACAGGATATCCTTCTCTGTACAATAAAATATATCTAAGAATGTTAATATTGTGTTTTAATAGTTCTGCACATTTAGGGCAAACCTATATTTTCCCCGGACCCGGTAATGCCGGCCTAATTCCACTACAATGCATCATGGCGCTACCTTTTACTAGCGTGTTCAAACCGTTTTCCAATTTCCATACATTTCGAAACTTTTCGATTACATTCCAACACGTAGCGACGTAAAAAAGTACCGATAATTACCTTTACGATACCGATTGCTTATTGAAGTATGTGTATCGATTAGCTGTGGTTGGAGGGTCGTTTGCACTCTCTTCTTCTGATTATTAATACAAATATTTTTGAAAGAATGTCGTTTATTTTATTAACCTCATTCATTTCATTCACTTTATTATTTTAATTTACTTCATTAATTACATTCAGCTCATTCATTTTATTTTTTAATTCATTTCATTCACTTAATTATGTTATTCATTTAATTTATTTCATTAATTTCAATGCATTCACAGTTTAAAGCTTTTGTCGAGTTTAAATAGCTGCTCTCACGTACGATTTTCACTTCACAAGCATGTTTGTTCTTAAAGAGTAAACTCCAGTCACGTGACGGAACTGATACATATAGGTAGTAAAATTGTTGGCCTATAGCGCTTCAGTAGTGCTAACGGAATATTACAAAATTATGCAGATATGCAACTTTTTAGAATGTAGAAATACACTTGAGTAAAAGAGCGAGGGAAAACAATTACAGTAGCTATCAAGGAAAACCATTGTTTCTGTCACGGCCAAGTTTACAATAGCAGTTATGTACGTACCTGCAGGTTACGGCGGCTACATAGATAGGTGTTACTTTTTCTCCAGATTAACTACTCAAGAATCATTATACAAGTGCTTAACTTCTCTTGTTAATTGTATATAATTTACTTAATTCTTTATTCTAAGCTAATGTAAAAAAATGTGGTGGAATTTCTTGACATAGTATATAAATCAATGGGAACTCAATTTATCATGTTAAGTAGATACTAAATACCTATCTGCCGGTATCGGTAGAAATATGGTATGGTATAATGGTATGGCATGGTTCACATCGAGAATCGAGTATCGACCTAGGGCATGGGGCAATGTGTATTGTGTAGGGACATTACTATTGGTTTGACATGTTATGACAATAAACAATTGACATATATCAGTTGTCGACTGTCGTTTTACAGTGACAAATGATACATTTAATTGAAAAAGAGTTGTAAAAAAAGTACCGTAAAAGTGTTTCAAACTGTGTGATATTTCAGATTTATATATAAGAAACAAGAAAACAGAATGCCTGAAGAATCACAAGTGCGTGCGTTCTATTCTGGAAAAAACTTATTCATAACGGGTGGTACCGGCTTTGTGGGCTTGTGTCTTATTGAGAAGATACTAAGATGTATACCCGATGTTGGCAAGATATATTTACTTATGAGGCCAAAGAAGGGAAAAGAAATTGCCGAGAGACTAAAGGAGTTTCACACTAACCTGGTACGTACAAAAATTAAATTTTATATTATTATGTAGGTAATTTGTACGTTTATATTAGTATAATTTCGCTTTTAATAATTATTTTGTTTTGTAAGTCTACCAAGAAGTGGTTGTATGTCGAATTCGACAGTCCAGCTCCATTCCAAAGACAACTCAGTATTAGTATTACCACTAGAATGAAGTATAGAACTTATATAGTTTAACAAATTCTTTATTTTATGACCTTGTTGTAACGATTGCCACTTTTCTTCTGCCATTGCTTGCAAGACACACAGGATACAGTATATCTCCTTTAATTTCGTGTAAAATGGAATTTTAATATAGTCTCAGCATTCAGATGTCCTCGGAGGCTGTAACTTAGATGTAGGGAATTGGAGCGAATATTATTTCTAATTGTTTGATTGTTACAGGTTTTTGAAAAGTTATTAGAGAAGGAAACAGTGGATGTTTTCAACAAGCTAGTACCAATCGCAGGAGATGTTGGGTCAGAAGACTTAGGCATTAGTGCAGAAGATAGGCAGACTATCATTGACAATGTCAATGTAGTCATACATTCGGCAGCCACCTTGGATTTCGAAGAAAATCTCCGACCTACTGTCAACATAAATATCCTTGGAACTCGCAGGATCACTGAGTTGTGCAAACAGATTAAGGACTTAAAGGTATTTAATATAGTGTTTCCTAAAGCTTGTAGGGCTACAACCCATACAATTCAATAATAAAATTAAAATAAAACAAACCATATTTTATGAAAATCAATTTACTATTGATGAATATTTAAATCTATAAGTATGTATATAGTATGTTTCATCATCTCAGCTCTGCAACATGTTACATGGCATATGGCCACAGAGCATCGATCTCCCATATTAGATATTGATAGGTCAATAAGATCAAATCAAATCAAATCAAATCCCAATAACTATATTAATCATTTGTTACACTACTCCCTTGGGATATTAACATCTGATTCTAACTAGATTGAAGCATGCATGTCATTAAAGTTTTGATTTAAAACTGTCAAATGCAAAATATATTTTAAAATTTGCTTTACCGTTGATCTATTTTCAGGTGTTAATACATGTGTCTTCCGCATATGTCAATTCATATTTGACAGATCCAGTTGAGAAACTTTATGATGCTCCTGCAGATGTAGAGAAGATCATTGAACTTGCAAAAACATTGACAGATAAGGCATTAGAAGACATTGAAAAAGAGTAAGTTTACTTAGTGTTATCAATTCTTCAAGAGAAAAGTTTCATTAATTTTTAAATTTGTGTAAAAAAATTAATGTAAACCTTATTATAATGTATCCTTTAATTGATTACAATTTATCAATTTATTATAGTGTCCTGAAGGAGCATCCTAACACCTATACATTCACAAAGCATTTAGCAGAGCACGAGGTTAATAAATGCTCAGACAAGTTCCCCTGTACTATTGTCAGACCATCTATGAGTGAGTATCTAAAAAATCTGTGAATTTTGTCTGTTAAAATAAAGATAACTTGCATTGCTGCATCTTATCTCACATTACATTAACTCACATTAGGTACAATAATTTTATTCAAAATTTTAAATAAATATGCATTCCATTGTTATAAATTAAAATAACTAGAAATGCAAAACAATTCGATTTATTTGATTTTGTAAAAAATGGGCAATTAAGTTATAAATACATTACATTTGTTAGATGTCATTGAAATAAATGTTATGTAGCTATCTCTATATATATAAAATTCTTGTGTCACAATGTTAGTTACTGGCTAGACCGATTTTTATAAAATTTTGTGTGCATATCGATCGCTCTAAGAATTGGCCAACATATATTTTTCATCTCGATATTTACACGGGATCTAAACTTACGCAGGCGAAACCGCGGAGTGCAGCTAGTAATTTATAAGAAAATTCATCCATTTATATTTTCAAATGTATTTTTTATACATCCATTCTATATTCTGTTATTTATTGGGTCCTTGCCTCCGCATCTTATGTTTTGTAAGTATGTCCAAGTACTCTTTCTTTATCTCTTAGCTTTATCTCCCCTCTGAATTAGAGCAGTGTCTCTATTAAAGACGTCCTCCCATCATTTAGGTTTCCTCCCTTCCTCTTTTGTCCATGGGTTGCCATTCTCTTATTGTTTCAATCCTTTTATTCTTTTCAACCTTTGTCAAATGACCTGCCACCATTAAAGAGGGTTAACTTTTGCAATCACATTTTGGAACTTGATAATTTTCTATATCTTTACAAGCCTTACTTTGGCTATTGTTTCTATCCTTTTTGCTCCATTTTGTTTTATTCATATTCTTTTGTCATACCCCCAGTTTTACACGAATTACGTAAATACGTGAAAAAAAAAGCTAAAACAAAGACAAGGATGTGAAGACAAGATGCAAGCACAAAATTTTGAATTTTTTTGTTCATACAGTCTTTAATTGTAATCAGATATCCTATGAAAATATATTCTTGCATATTTAGTTTGTCATCAGTCTTCTTTAGGTTCAAATCTAGGCCGATCCTTACATTCTGCTGTGTTCGTTGTATCTTTTATTGTGTTCTCGTTATTTCTGCAGTATTTGCTTTAATTCATGGACATGGTGTATTGTCGAGTATTGTCTACAAAACCAGCCTATGCTCTTGGTTGCTTCTCATATTATATATTCATCATGTTTTAAGACGCAGGGCCGGATCTAGGTGGAAGCTTAGGTGGTTAAGGGCCTTAAGTACATTTTTGGACCTACAAAAGGGCCTTCACCTCAGCTTTAAGGTCTGGAAGCTCCCAAGCTTAATCCGGCTCTGGCTATAAGTGCTGAATGTCTTTGTTACTTTAGATATTCCATTTAAAAATTATTTAGTTATAACATCAATTATACAAGGTTGATAAAAGCGAGAGGCGTTAAATGAAACCACATATTTAGTGTATCATTTTCAGGCCACACAACAAAAATCAGATCAATCGGAGCAATAGTTTAGCCACAGAATTTTTTTAAAGTTTTTTCTCACTTTGTACACGCTGTAGCGTCACCTGATCGCCGACTATGGGCGGCCGGGATCATTCACCCCGTGCGATGTTGCCGCACGCTGTAAGCGCCAGTACAAAACATGATTACATTTTTCGTTATTTAACTTAAAACGAAAGAGTATTTTCGTATACTTGTCGTAAACTTTTTTTAATAGTTTCGGATTAACTGTACTTATAGTATGTGGTTTAATTTAAGGCGTCTCGCTTTTATGAATCTTGAATGCATGAATGAATGATTATTGTGTACACAAATATATATACAGATGATCTTATTAGATTAAATTATGTACACAAAAGACGACCTTATTGCTTAGGCAGCAATATCTTCTAGGTAGCCTTTTGGCATTTGAAAAAATACAATAACTTTTTTAGTTGATAGTACAAATAAATAAAATTATTCTGAATACGGTTTTTCTTGTATAATGTGTTTACAGTCTGTTTCATCATGATTTAAAGTGTGTTTACAGTTTGTTTATTTCTTTTCAGTTGTTGCTGCGTGGAAGGAGCCTGTTCCGGGGTGGACGTGTTCCAAAGTTGGTCCTCAGGGCTTCTTGATGGGAGCCGCTAAAGGTACTCAACGTAAATTTACATGTCATTATTTTACATGTTGTACCTACATTTCCGCATAGAAGTCGTACACGCGTATACATACGCACTCGCACACGCGTACACTCGCGCAATCACATGCGCATCTACACCCACACGCGTACAAATACACGCACACACTTATATATTATATTATATACACATACGCATAAACACGCGCGTACTAAATAAATTAAAAAAATATATCCATGTTCTATGACCGTTACGCAGGTAAAGCCACTGCTCAGTCTGCTATTGTCTAATCTCCAGGTGTTGTCCGCCGGCTGCCCATGTGCGAGACGAACATTGCGGACTACATACCCGTGGACGTGGTCGTCAACCATCTGCTGGTGGCGGGGTGGCGGGGGGCGCGGGACGGGTGAGTCACAACTACAACACATCCTCACGTCAGCTAGACGTGACGTGGGACTGAGAAGGTACCTCTCGCTCGTATGATACCGTCAAGTGAAAGCTATGCTGTCGCGTTTGGTACGGTTTGCAAGTCTCCGCTGGCCCATTGGAGTAGAGAGGAGACTACACATCTGGATAATAATTACGCTATGTAATGTTTGGAATAAACAACCCTCTCTCTTTTGAAGTTGGTTAAAAGTGTGGTTTAATCTTCTGGCTTGGCTTTACAGATGTATAAAACTAATAAAAAAAAACAGGCAATTCTAGAAACTGCTGGGAGAAGTTAAAGCTTAAAGCCATCAAGTAGCAATGACCTGCATTTAGTAGCAACACCTTCCTGTGCTACGAATGTACGTAGCATATTTTTGGCTGTCCTGAGTTAAAAAAGGTTATTTTTTTTATATATAACTCCAGGTCTGGTCTGTCCATCTACCACTGCACCTCGTCCACTCAGAAGCCGTTCCGTTGGGGCTCGCTCAACGAGATCATCAACAACTACCTCCATGAGTACGCGCTAAAGAGCGCCGTCTGGTGAGTTTGTCTAGTCCATTTTAGTCTAGTCTAGACCCGCGGTTAGTGTTGCCATGCCCTGAAAGCCTGACACAGGGATTTAAAGAAAAAAAATGGTAGTTTGATCTTATGCATTTATTATTATTATTCTTTAGTATCTTTAAAAACGCCCGCGGTTTTGGTAAACTCATCAAACGCCTAACAAAAGTCGGACACAACTGTAAACTGAATGACATCTACGGCCAAATCTTGACACTTGTGCAAAAACTACTATTCTTCTACTAAACGACTACTTCGTGCCGCTTTTCCCTTCGCAACTTTAAATCTGTTTACATAATAAATAATTAAAAAAAAATGTAAACATGGCTACATTCCTGTGGGGTCAATTACTTTTTAGTAATTATAATCCCCTCTCTCTTGTCAGCAAAAGTTAGTCTATTTTAAGAATTATAAAAGAAAATGAAAAAGCAAAGCAAAGATTCCCCACTTTATTTCAGTGCTTACGTGATACTTGAATGGCCCCCTGCGTAGGAACCATTGAATAAAACTTTAGGTTACCTAAAATACAAAGAACAATGGCAAACTTCCATACATTAGATTATCCCATTACATACTGTCACGACTTTATATGAAAAAAACATTGTTGTATTCGGCGTTTCTTTCTTAACAACTCTGTTTCCAAAAAAAAAAATAGCGGAGAAAAAAAAATATCGTTTTGAAAATCTTCAACCTTTGTAGTTTATGTACTGTCATGTCAGTTTGTAAAATACTACATTATTTTGGTTTATTATAGACACTAGCTAGCCCACGGCTTCGTTTGAGCACATGGATTTTACTGCTTTATTATATGTACACATATGAATTATGAACTCGCTCGGATAGAGAACGTAACCGTATCGCCTCGATGCGTTCAGTATTCTTTCTATGAATTATAAGTCGCTGAGATTTTGTAGGGATAATATTTTGCCATTGTTCTTTCTCTCATTCTCAGCTTCATATATACTTTGCCGTCTAACAAAAAACGATTGTCGCGCAGGTACCCGCACCTATCGTTCGTGTCGACTCTCTTCATGTTCCGCGTGTCGGCCATCTTCGTCCACTTCCTGCCAGCGATACTGCTGGACACCGTGTTGAGGCTCACCGGGGGCAGGCCCATGTAAGTATACCAGCGAAAAAGCGCAGCTTTATAAAGACTTGCGAGATTTTTAGGGCCGGCATAAATTTACCCTTACAGTTGCACATCTTAAATCATAGATGGCATTGGTACAATATGATTTTTAAAGTCATATACATTTATTATTTAAGCAAGTTGTGCCCCGTATTTTCGCTCGCTTGAGATCTATCGCAAGGGAATATATTTTAACGGGATCAAAACGTCTCAAATTTCTCCATATCCGTGCCGTAGTTTTTGCGTAAAAGAATAACATACATAGGTACATACAAACTTTCGCACTTAAAGTAGTACTGCCTGGTTTCAAATGTTACATCTCTGTAATAACGGTTTTAATGACTATATAAGTAGTAAACTGTGGCATAAAATAATATGTTAATAATTGTGTTCTGTTGTGTGACTAATAATGAACTCGTTATTTTAATATCACTAAATGAATGCACCAATAAACGGTTAAAGTACAGTAAATTTAAATAGATCTATTACGGTCTCTAGGCGGTAACGTTATTTCTGACCGACAGAATACAAAGTTTTCCTATATTTCAGTTGTACCCTGACTTCTGAATTGTCAGCGTTGTATTGTCAACAAAATGTTTTCTATGACATGCTTGAAATAGACACATAAAATTAGCAACTGTCCTTTTATAAAATCAACTGCGACTGCTCCGATGCTCGATACGCAATTCGAATTAGTCAAAAAGCGACTAAATCGCAGCGTACGACGTTTTTAAGTGTACGTTCCGCGCGTCTGGTCGCTGCATTCAGCTTCTAAAGAGCGACTGAATCGCCGACGCTAAAAGTAGCAAGTGTGTGGTGGTGGTGCGTGTTGACATGGCAACAACGCGAGATCGCACTTGATTGGATGGAATTGAATGACGACTGATGCGAAGCACGTTCGTAATTGCAGAATTTATTGTCATGGTAACAACGTACTTAAGAAATTCAGTCAGGACCATATTATATCAAAGGTGTATTATAATACGAATGCCTCGTGGTCTAGTGGTAAGCGTGTTCAACCACAGACGTGAGCTACCGGGTTCGAATCCCGGGTCGGACTAAAATTTGTTATTGGGATTTTTTCTTTTTCTAATAACAGTCCGGAGTCAGGAAGTTGGCGGTGTTACACCCCCGTGCCTCGGAGAGCACGTTAAGCCGTCGGTCCTGCGCCTGATCTCTCACCGGTCGTATCGGTTTGCCGTCCCATCGGAATATGAGAGTGAGGGAATAGAGAGTGCACTTGTGTCTGCGCGCACACTTGTGCACTATAATATGTCCTGCGCAGATGGCTCGTCTATATAGACGGCCGCTGTAGCCGAAATCGGCTAAGACGATAATATTAAAATACGATTATTTTATTTTACGATTTTTAATTTATTGTACGATTATTTTATTTACTTACTATACGATTCCCAGATTGTTCCGCCTGCACAAGAACGTGTGGAAGTCCCTGGATCGGCTCGAGCGGTTTATATTCACCGAGTGGCGGTTCGACAACGCCAGCTCGAGACAGCTCGCCGCGCAGCTCAACGGGGCCGACAGGAGCGAGTTCTTTATGGACATTACCGACCTCAATGTGAGTTAACATGTGGTAGTGCCCAGCGCCGGTTCGACAACGCCAGCTCGAGACAGCTCGTTGGGCAGCTCAGCGGGGCCGACGGGAGCGAGTTCTTTATGGACATTACCGACCTCAGGAGAGTACACTTGTGTCTGCGCAAATACTTTCGTCCTTATAGAGGCCGCCGATAGCTGAAATTGGACTAAGACGACATTATTGAAGTAAAACTTGTTTACATGCGCTTGACTTGGGGAAATAAGCTGATGAATATATGACAGAAGCGTTACGAAAAGTGAGATCGGGCGAGGCGAACGGAAGTTGAGAAGGAGATATAAGTTAGTATAGATATAAGAGAGAGAGTATATTACTGTAGGAGCAGGAAAGAGCAGTGCGCACATTTTATTTCTCTCATAGCCAATTATGTTTCTTGTCATTTTTACTTTAGTCGTGTAGTCTAGGGCATTTCCGTAGCGCGTTTGTAGCGAGCTAACGGCATACAACACACACAAAACTCGACGAGACTGTATCACGCTGTTATTCCCAGTGCAGCGGTCTCGCTGCGCGTCCGCAACGAATTCGCTGCACATGCACGGCGCCGCTGCTGCGTGTTCACGACGTATACGTTGCGCGCCCGTTCCGCCTCTAATTCGCTCGCTAACCGCTAGTGTGATAACACCCTTAAGCACACACTATTTTTTAATTAAATTGTATATTTTGGTGCACAGTGGGAGAAGTACTTCAAATCGCTGTTCCGCGGCGTGAGGAGGTACCTGAACAGGGAGAGTGAGAAGACGCTGCCCTCCGCTAGGAGCAAGGACAACATGTGAGTTTGGTTTTACTTAAACATTTTGTATTTATTTCTGTTGTTTGAATTCTCTTTGATATCTCATTTATTATTTTTTCACTTTATGAGATCTACATTTGTAAGTTAGCCTTCATTCTGCCTAATTTGCGTTGCTTAGTCTAAACTTAAATAAAAACATCCAGTTTAAAACAGATATTAATTAAAATATGATGGTAAATAGTTACAATTTCGGTAAAAACCGAAAAAAATGCAAAAAATAATATAAAAGAAATAGGGGGTCAGGGATTGTTCTTGGCCAACTTGTATTCTCTAAATCAGCGGTTCTAAAAAGTCCTGAGTGACTATTTGGTAAAATTTTCGTTATGCCGCTTGTTGGCCATGTGCCAGTTGCTTTATTGATGGCGGTAATAATGTTGAAGACATGACTCGTTGTGTTGACTCTTTTCACTTATTTATTGGCATTGTTCGTGGACCACTGGAGAAGCTTCCAGGGACCACTAGTGGTCCGCGGACCACCGATTAAGAACCACTGCTCTAAATGGTTACCCGAACACACCCACTTAGTTTGCCGGACCATCTATCAACCACTATAAAAAAACCCTCGTTTGTTGCAGTCTGTACGTGGCGCACGTCGTCTGGCAGGTCCTGGTGATCTGGCTGCTGTGGCTTGGTCTGGCGTCGCTCCTCGGGCGGACGCTGCTGGCCACCGCCTGGGCCCCCGCGCTCATATACTTCCTCTACAGCTTCCTCTAGACGTACCAAATGTTTACTAAACTGTCTGTACTAGCCCCGTCACCGCAACGTCGGGAAATATAATTTAAGTTTGAAGGATTCTGTTGCTGTCCTTCCGTAAAATGAATGAAGGACAGCGATAGAATTAATTGAATCGGCTATGTGTTTTTAATCTCGAAATTTCAGCTATTTTACCATAGAAAAAAATGGGAGGACTGTGTGTGAGAGAAATATCATTAGTATAGATGAAAAAAGAATAACCATTTTATTTTAATTATATTGTATTTAAGTGTATGTATAATGTATTGGTGCACAAACAGATAAAAGAATTAAAAAGGTGGTAAGTGCTGTAAATACTTGGTCATTAATGAACTATTCAACTTTATTACTTATTAATTATATTATAAACAAACAAAATAATTAAATACAAGGGGTCACAGTTAAATTATTTAATTTAATATATGTCTTATATTGGACTTTTTACGATATGAAACATATTTAACAGGTTTTACAGGAATCCGAGAAATCGTGTTTCTGTTTTTTATATTATCACTCATAGACTAAATAAAAAATATAGACGGAGCGCTATTAACAATGTAATGAAGCCAGCAAAACTACACCCATTCCTGTATATACACGGTCTCACATACACATTTGACAACCAAACTACACCCAGATCATTAGTTTATAACAGTTCGTCAATGGCGTATGACTTCCAAATAAATAATTGTTTATTACCTGGAAATGCCGAATTGTGTAGTAAAAGGCTGCAAAAATCATTCCTCGAGGAATAAAAAGCAAGAAGGACTTACATTTCATACGTAAGTAAACATAAAAATTCATATATTATTAAATCAATTTCAACAATTGTTTGACAGCTTTCGAAACGAAAATGTTGTCACTAGTAAGCGCCAAAATAGTCCCCGTTTATGGGGTTAGTTATTAATGTGACGAAACGTAATGTAATCACTAATCACGTTCATTTACTTATTTCTATTTTTACTTTTAATATTCACTCAATTAATGTAACAGTAAACAAGCTTTATTTATTTAATCCTCCCTCATAAAACCTTTTTTTAAAGTTTCCTGTCCGAAATAAAAATATTAGAGAGAAGTGTATAGAAGTGATTCGAGTTAACCGAATTGAGCCATCATGGAATCCTACCATCCGCAGCCTAATTTGTTCAACACATTTTGAAAGTGATGATTTTTACATCACTAAGAAAGGACTTTGTGAATGGGTTGAAAGAAAATGCTAACGTATGTATTTACTTATCCATTCATCATGTCCGTATATTATATTTTTTGGGGTAATTTACTACACGGCAACTCTCACTAAGCGCACACATGTTTTGCGGTTGTCAAAAAACTGGCTTCATTTCATTGTTGAGAACGCTCCGTCTATACTTTTTATTTAGTCTATGTTATCACTATACTGACTATGTCCCACATTTCTATTATTACATTCCGGTTTTTGCTTTTTCTTGAATTACCAGTGAAGGGTCGTTCAGGTATTACGTAAGCACTGAAGAGGGATTGGGGGGAGGGGGTACTTGCTTTGCTTATTTTACAAATTCAAGTAATATTTACGCGGATTTTTTCTGACAACAGGGGTTTAAATTACAAAAAATCTGCTTAAGTAATACTGGAATGATCCCTGAATCTCTTGCTGTAAAAGTTTGTAGGATAATTTTAAGTTAAGGGAAGATGGGTGAATCTCAAAAAGAACTCATTATTATTAAAATAGTGCCTTAGAAGGGACCAGTTGGCAGTACAACTATATATATTATACATCTAGCTTTTAATGTTGCTATGAAAAAGGATAAGGAATATTTTTCTCAAGGTTTATTAAATAACACCTTTGTGAGTGTTAATTACGTTAATATATCGTCTACATAATTATTTTGTTTCATTTTGCTTACCACTAAAATACCTTATCATAATACTGTCCTAGAAGAATTTAGATCATGGCGCCCATCACTCTAGGTTTGCTGGATATATTATAGGACACAAGTGCACTCTCTGTTCCCTCATTCTCACAATCTAAACTTCATCTTCTCGACAGGTCTGTGCGTTAAGCTCTCTCCCTCCC